>JAYKTE010292920.1:0-11445 GCA_036873565.1 Xipholeptos notoides | reverse complement strand
TATGAAAAATAATTGTTCTCGGCATTAAATGACCTAAAGTGGTTGATATGCCGTAAAACACAAACAAACTCAAACTCTTAATATTTCTTTGCAGACTGTCTGTTCCCCTCATCTTTTCACCGCGTTTTTGGCCAACTTAGCCAGGCTAAGTCTTGGTCTACGTCAGTTGATTGTCCTGGGGATACGGTTACAAGACCCAGAGTTCCTATCCGGTTTCGCGGCTAATCACTTGACGAAGGCCAGAATATAAGTTGGTCGAAACGTGGTGAAACAACAACTTTGAAAAGATGTGGACAACAGTACGCAAAAAAATTAGTTGATACATTGAGAAAATTGTATAAGAAATTGCTTAAGATATTCATACTGTAATATCCTGGCTAATAAAAAGGGAGGTAACCTCTGGTAGGACGGGAGTTAGAACCCTTGGGTGACAATCGCGGATTATCATGTAAAATTAAAAATTGAAACGGTCGGTACGGTTACTACGGTACGGTACGGTACGGTAACAAGTGTTTGTTTTCTCTCTTTTTCTTAAATCATCCACCCTGTTAAATTCACTGTTAGTATTCGATATTTAGCACGTATTGATTACTTCTAAAACTAAACATAATACATTCCAGTGTTAAAGCTTTAAATTTTTGGTAAACCTTTCCTTTCGACCAGGTTTTCACGCTAGACGAAAAAATATTTTTCTTAAAGATTTCGTTGTGCTGAAAAAGAATCTGCTAACCATTTCCGTCGCAAATCATTATTTCTGCCACAACTATTTAATACTATTTCGGACAAAAATCAACTCCATCGCCAACAGTAACACTAACCCCCCACCCCCAAAAAATTAATATCTCTCGAACAATTGATTTCCAACGGAAAAGAAATACGACAGTCAGTCAGTGTGTTGTATGCTCTCCACTCCAAGGATATAAAGCATCATAAAATATATGAGTATCTTTCGCCTTGAAACCGGGCAGAATGGAAAATAATACCAAAATTTTGAATAGCCAGATTAAGGAAGGAATCGTTGAATGAGTGTTAGTGCTACTACTACATTCCATTCTTTTGTTTGTTTGTTTCTATGATGGACCAAAAAAATAGATCAACATATGAAAGATCTAGCCTTAAAAACAAAAACAAAAAAACCCTATACCCGCCACAGATGAGTCACTTGTCTTTTTTGGTGTTTAAACTTAATAGCTCTGACTGTATATGGTGTTATTATTATTTGAAGAAATTGTTAGTTCGACCATTTTCCTAAAAAAAAAAAAAAAAAAAAACCTTAGATAAAATAACCCCTTTTCTTTTAATTGACAATTTGTACGAATATTCATTATTTCCAAAAGTTAAAAAAAAAATAAGATCATTTACGAGTTTCAACAATTTTTTATATTTTCTCTAAATTGTAACTAGATTGGTATTTTTTTCTTTGTATTTATTTTTTTCTAATTTGAAGTTACTAGAGAGATCTTGCTTTCTTTTGATCCCTTTCAGGTGTAAATATTTAGGTAAACCAAACACCTTATTGGTAAAATATTTATCCTTGAAAAAAATTGCAGTCTGTTTTTAATACAATTGTTGATACAGGGTGGGTGGAAATAACAGGTGTTTAAAAAAAAATCATGAACTAAAAAGATTATATTGAAAATGAATTTTTTCGTCCATTAATTCAAAAAGGTTTACTATTAAAGTAAAGTGTAAAGTGTAAGTGGAATGTATCTTTCATGTGATGTCCATTTTCAGTGACTCGTTCAGGTAACACTCGTATCTAAAAATCTTATGTTTAATTGTCCATTTTGAATTTTCATCTGAAACAAACAAACTATTATTAAATAATAAAATGGCATGTCTTAAAAAAAAAACCGTGGCTATTTGATGCATTTGAAAATAATAAATGGCGCAGCAGCAGCAGCACCGCACTCACTGCAGAGTGCAGCAATTTCAAAAACACCTGTTATTTCTGCCCCACCCTGTATTAGTATCCTGGTCAGCTTTTAAACTTTTTGGTCAACACCTGTAAAGTATCAAGCCTTAATATGTAATTCTAGACATTAATTTTGATAGAATTTTTTTTCTTACTATATTCTTTAATTGCAGAAACTTGACTATGAAGATCCAGAACACCGCAAGTTTCATCTAAAAATCCAAGTCCAAGATACAAACCCTTCTCATTATGATATTTGTGACTTGACTGTGATCGTGACAGATGTCAATGACAACACTCCTCATTTTAAGCCCCAGTTTCACACAATAGCATTTAATGAAGATCAACCAACTGGACTGATTTTTACTTTTACAGTTACAGATGCTGATTCTGGCAAAAATGGAAATGTAAAGTAAGTGATGATAGTTGTTTTTGGGCAGATATACAGAATCTGAAAACCAATAATAATGACATTAAATAGCAGAACCCATGGAAATTCCATTGTAATTGAAAGATTTTAAAGCACACATCACCAAGAACTTTCTGAAAACATAAGCAAATAATTAGAATGAGGTTGTCCTTCTATAGAAAAATCAGTGGAATATATTTCAAATTGGACGGTAAAAAAAAATGTATCCTCTGTAGATGTTATTACAAGAAATAGAACTACAATGAAGCATCACTTTTTTTCGCAAAGATTTTAATTTAGAAAAATGATTGCGTCTGCCGTTAGAGTAAATTCTTGTCTTTTTTTAACTACATAAAAAAACCATTAACATCCAGTATTTCTTAACAACATTTGGTTTGACCAGAAAGATAAAATCCTGAATTTTATAGATGAACAGCTACTATAAAAGGAGGTAATTCGTTTCTCTCAAATTACTGTATTAGATGATGATTGTTTATGCCACTGGACAAGCAGATTTATAGATTATAAAGCAAATAATACAAACAACAAGAATAATTACACTAAACAACGATTTCAAGAAAGGGAAAATATAGAAAAAAAAAAATAATTACAATAAATGTTGATTTGGTTTTCAGAATCCTTGTGATGAGGCTTGATAATTGGCAAATGTTTACTTCGAGCGAATAGATAGTCTCTAATCCTTGCATTGACTGTTGGGGATAGTTTTAAAGATGACACCGTTACATCCTCTATCACGTGACTAAAATTTTAATTGTTTGCATGTGTTACAATTACAAAAGTTTTTTTCATTAACCTTTTTTCAATAGTTCTTTTTTGTTTTTAAATTGTATATTTCATTTATTTTTGTTTAATCAATCATATTGACGTCTTAACGGTAACCTAGGTAACAGTGTCATTTTTAAAACTGTCCCCGCCAGTCAATGCATGGGTTAGAGATTATCTGTTCACTTGAAGTAAACATCTGCCTGATAATTTTTACAACTATTTTTTGGACTGTTGTCCTTATCCTTCTTGTTTCCTTCACCTTTACATGAAGGTAACAATGATAAGGATGAGGACAACAGCCCAAAAAGTAATGTTGATTTATAAGATTAGGAATAGGTTGTTGTTGTAACTTCATTCTTATTTTCCAAACCAAGTGAGTTCTAATAGCTAGGGCAGGGCATAGTGTGGTCCTTCCTTGTCACCAGCAAAAAATAACTTTTAATATCCTGTAAAAATGGTTGTTTTGAGGGTTTTTTAAATACATTTTTCCATAACTTTTCCGAAGCGAAATTTGGTTGCATTGATTAACTTTTTGATTTATTTTAATCTATAATTTGGGAGCTGAAATTTTGACTAGCTTTGTTCTAAAATCTGAGCAATGACAATTCAGATTTTTATGTACTCTGGCAATTTAGATTTAGTGCCATCAACGATGGTTTCATTTAAAGTTGTGCTTTTATTATTAAATTCTCACTAATGCGTAACATCTGTGCTTAAAAAGAATAGTATGCTGTTCAGGGTAGTATTGACATTCGTTTGCCTATTTTTGTGCTTCAACCCTGGTTGTTGAGCATACGGTTACAAGACTCAAAGTAGCTGACTATCTGAAATAGTTAAGCCAATATGCACAGATCGTTTGCTTCAAAGCCTCTACATGTGGTATTTAACTGTAAAAAACCTGGGGCAAAGGTAGAGGCCATTGTATTTTCTGGTCCATAACACTCTCAGTCTGCCCTTGATCATACCAAAGCAATTTAAAATCCCATTTGGACGGAACCAAAAAAAATTAGGAGGCATTACTTTTAGAACGACCCTTGTAAGTTTTATGTCATTATGTTCAATAATCTATAAGTATTTAATATAATTTTTTTTCAGCTTTAAAATTGATCGTAAGACTGACCCACACCGCCAGTTTAAAATTGTAAAGAAGGAGAAACCAATGGACAATTCTACATTTTTTGCGATGGTTCATTTCCATAAAAAGCTTGATAGAGAAGACATTCCTGAATATGAGCTGAAAGTATTAGGAATTGATGGAGGTAATTAGTTTGGTTTTTTTTAGGGTCGTTGGGGAGTAAAATTCTTCCAATAAAGAATTGAGGAAGTCCACTTGGGACAGTGGGTAGGCAGTCGGACTTCAGAATCATATTACCCGAGTTAAAATCCCCAGTCATTCAGTTTACGTTCACATTTAGACTAATACCCTTGGGAAAGGTATGAAACACTCACATTCCTTCCAGCTATTGATTTAAATAGTGCATATTGTGTTATTGAAAAAAGCTATGTGTGGAAAAAAAGAACATTTATCAAAAGTGATTGTTCTCTGCATTAAATGACCTAAAAAGATTGATAGGATGTAAAACAAAATAAACAAACAAACAAGCAATTAAGAATTGATGTGACTGATCGACAGTTCCAGCAGAAAATTTTTCTCTCTGTGGGGACAAAGAAAGCAAGAGACCGTTGACACACTTTGATTGTCCAAGATGAGATTTGAATATGAATGCAAACTGAACGACTGGGATTCAAACTCACATACTACGATTCCAAAGTCCGACTGCCCATTCACTGGCCCATGTCGTCTTCCCCCATAACCTTTAATAACCACAAATGGTTGATAGGTTGTTAAACACAACCAAATCAATCTAACCTATCACTCTCTCTCTTTGTGTCTCTATCCAACTTTTAACTTCATATCCAATTTCTTATTTTACTAGGAACTGAACCAAACACTGGAACTGGCAGCTTAACTGTTGTTCTGCATGATGTAAACGATAATTATCCGATTTTTGCCCAAAACTACCGTCCTCAAATTTTGGAGCATTCCCCACCTAACCCTAGTGTGGTGACAATTAAAGCAGAAGACAAAGATGAACCTAAAAATGGACCACCATTCACATTCTGGCTTCCTTGTCAGGGGGCCTGCTGCAAGAATTATTCTCTTTGTGATAAGTTTGGCATGGTCTTTGACAAATGTAAGTATTTCGTATGAAAGGACTTGATACTGTTGGAGAAGATATTAAAAGATATAGGTTTATCTTTTTTTTTTTTTGATAAATATCATTATTTAGTGGAATCACAAGTTTTAGCTCTTAATAAACACGAAAATGGACTCTACTCCTTTAAATTGTTTGGCAAGTAGATGAGTTGCAATAGCTGATTGAAATATTTAACCGTTTTTGATAAATTTTTTTTAATATTATAAATACTTGTGTGCATACTTGTTAAAAATAACAGGTTTTCATACCACAAAAGTTATAAAAATCTGAATAAATGAATAGCATAAAAATATGTAGTATATTTGTTTGAGGAAATTACAAATACTAGTGTGCATACTTGTTAAAAATATCTGGTTTTCATATCACAAAAATTTATTAAATAGCATAAAATAAATTTAGTATATTTGTTACGAGGGATTAACTAAATAATGTTTCGTCCCTTATTTAAAAAAAAAACCCTTTTCCAGTGGCTTTTTACTATATAACTTTTTTTTAGATATATTAAACTTTTTATTTTTTTTAGTTATTAGTTACCTTAAATTGTCTTTAAAATTCATATTTAGCTTATTGATAAACAGATGTGTACTTAATTTTAAAAAAAATGTTTCTTTTCTTTTTTTTTAGCCCAGCAAGCTGGTGTTATATCATCAAAAACTACATTTGATCGAGAGCAACAGAAATACTATTACATGCCTATTGTCATGTCAGACAGTGGAAAGCCAACAATGACTGGTACCAACACCTTGACTATCGAAATTACAGACATTAATGACAACAAACATGGACCAGGACACAAGGACATCTTGATCTACAACTATGAAGGTCAGATTTCTCACATTGTATAAGTTATCTTTTTGCGGTTTAATTTCTCATACACCCCAGAAAAAATTAACTAATAAAAAAGTTTAAAAAAACATGAAAAAAAAAAGAAGGAATTCATTATCACTTACCAGCTAGCAATTACAAATTTATTTTTTCTCTTAAAGAAAACTACCATTATTTTTTCTTTTTCAAAAGCAGAAAAAAATTTAAGTAAACTGCAGTTATATTAATACTCCAATGACCAATACAGCTGGTCGCTACAATCTAATTTTTCAAGTTTTACACCTTTTTCTGCCTCAAAATCAAATTAAATTCGTTCCACAGGCCCGAATAGCTGATATATCAGATTTCAAGTCACTAGATCCAAAATTGGCAAATTAGTTTGGTAGAGTTCACTCATCATATTTTTATGGCTCAATACCAAATCAGATTTGTTCATACAGATTTGTATACCCCATATATCAAATATCAAGTCTCTCGACTAAAGATTAGCAAATCAGTCAAGACTGTTCCTTTGACACACACACACATAGTCACTTTTATAGTAGTAGTTGTAGATAAAGTAGCCAGACTTAGTCCTTTTGACAAATTTGCGGCACTGAAACTAAAGCTAGTTATGGAAACATCTGTAAATTTTCAGAGAATGCCACTTTTGAACAATTACTTTCTTCTCTTCAAGAATAACCCAAACCAGCAATTCTACTTGTTCTTTTGTGTTTTTTTTTTCATTTATAATCTAATCTGATGGGATTTTTTCTACCAATTTCTTTTTTGTTTTTTTGTTTTTTTAATTGTTTCAGGAAAGTATGGAAATTTCTCTGTTGGAACTGTATATTGCAAAGACCCAGATGACTGGGATTTAGGAGATAAAACCTTCATCTACAAAGGAAACAAGATTATTTCAGAATACTTCGAGTAAGTAGAAACCAATAGATATTTTAAAAACTTAAATGCTTTCCTCCCCCAAAAAATCAAGAAAAGAAAAAGTTGTTATATCCAGAACACGCATTGGCCACACAGACCTTAATCACTCTTACATACTCAAACAAGAACAACCACCACAATGCCTGACATGTCAGAAGACCTGTACAATAAAACATATCTTTGTGGAATGTGGAGCCTACGCTACCACGAGAAAACGCCATCTTAAATCCAACATTTTCAAAGACATATCTAAAATACCTGTACAGACAAGTTTCTCTCATTTTTGAGAGAGAGATCACACTATACCTAAAAAAATATAGCATCAAGCCCTTCCAAAAACTTTCAATTAAAACAAATAACCTTGCTCCCCCACCAAAAAATACTAAGAGACAAACACCCCCCCAAAAAATACAAAAAAAACAAATAAACTAAATAAAACAAATCAAAATGATCTTCAGCATTAAATGACCTAATGAAGTTTGATATGCTGGTTAAATAAACCAACCAACCTAAATGTTTACTAGAGTGCACTCAAGTTTTTAAAAAGTAGGAAGCTCTTTATTTTCATTTGCTTTAGTTTTACTCTGCAAAATGCCTTTAAACAAACTAAATTATAAATTTTGATTTTGTAATAAATTTTCTTTCCTTTAAATTAGAGTAAAAAAGAATGGTAGTATTATAATGGCCAAAGGGGTTCCAGATGGCTCCTATTTCATCCAAACTGAAGTCACTGACAGAGTATTTGGCAATACCGAAATATGCAATGTGACGATAATTGTGAAGCAAATAACAGAAGAAGTCGTTACTCGGTCCGGATCCATCCGATTGGAAGGTAAAAATTTCTTCATATTAAATGCTTTATTATTTCAGTTAATTTACCAGCTACATCTATATGACATGCCTATTATTCTTAATATTATGCAGACTATAATCCGCATAATGAATATACAAATTATCAAGTCAAATTTCAAGTATTCTGAAAAACCATAAATTTAATAAATATAAAGATGTAGTCTGCATAATAAACAAACAAATTGTTTGTGTTTTGATTTTTCGTAGATAGATTGAAGAACTTTTGGTGCGAGTAGAAATATTTTTAGTATTTTAATTTTTGATACTAGATAAAGGGAGTTAAAAAAAAAAGGCTGTATGAAGTATTTTAATACATTATTAACTAGTTCTATTGCAAAGCTCTACTTCTACTTCTGACTGGAATTTTTGGTGTCCTCTTATTATTTTAATATTATTTTACATTTGGTATATTGAAAGTCAATATAAACTACATTATAAGACCTAACATTTATGCCTAGTTTAATGGAATTATAACCATCTACATGTGTGGATTAAGCAAAGGGCTGGAGTTGTACTTTTTTCCCAATTATGATATGAAGGTTCTAAAGCTTGATGACAATTAGTGTCACAGTGTATATCAGCCAAAACATTAAATATAAGGATAATAGTATTTTTTTATTTTATTAAAAACTTTTTTTCAATTCTAAAAGATTTTGATTAAAAATTTTTTTTTTTTCTTCAGGAATTACCCCAGAGGAATTTGTGAAAATAAAGAATAATAAAACGAGCCCTTATGACAAATTTAGGCACTTACTTGCCCAGAAGCTGAATGTGTCACTTGAATATGTAGAAATTTTCAGTATTATGGAAAACGAGCCTGGATTCACTGATGTCCGTTACTCTGCGCACAGTTCTCCATGGTATTCCCCAAGTTTGACAAATGGAGCTGTTTCTCTTTATAGAGAAGAGGTAACGAGTATTTTCATGTTTACTTTTTGTTGACAGGGTGGCCCAAAAGTAGATTTAAAGTTATTAAGCTATCATTTTTATATTTGGAGTTACAGAATGGGACAGTGAAAGTTTTTGAATTCTTGTTGATGAATGTCATTTTTTCTTTTTTTTAATTTATGTATAATGCATTTTTTGCTATTGTATTGAAATGAGATGAAGATCATCAAAATTTTTGGTATATTCTTTTGTTGAAGTACATGTACACTAGTACTTGAATTTGACCATATGTTTCTAAATTGAAAGAAAAATCACAAAAGCTTTTATTTAACGTTTTTAACTTCTGCAACTCTTATGATAATACAGATTAACTTCTGTGGCCCCAAGGGGACTTTGAGTTTGACATGCCGGTTGTAAAGAATTAGGTCTATAAGAATAAACCCCAAGGCAGTAAATGAATCAAATGATTATATTCATGACTTATACACAGACATTGATGAAGATTAGAGTTTGTGCCACACTAGTGTTAAATTTCTTAATAAATTGTTGTTGTGTTCCTATTTAAGGGGTCACAATATTAAGTGGAAGAGTCTTTGTATTCACTGCGATTGGTTAAACTATACATGTACTCTCTGCTTTGAGACAGAAATGTCTGGCTATGGATATAGGGGTGTTAACTACCCCTAAACAACTGTCTATATGATAACATTCTTTTGAGCCACTCTGTGGTAAAATTAAACTTGCTGACATTATGCCAAAAATGGAATAATATTTAATGGGATAATGCTTAAACTGAAACAGGAAACAAAATAATACATTTTTTTAAATTAATATCCATTTCTGAATTTTATCCTTTTTTTGACATAAGCAATAGTCTTAGAAAACTATTAACAATTTACAACAAATAATAATATACACTTTTTCAGCAAGAAGGTTGAAATACCACGCATAAAAAAAAATTCTATTAATCATTTATTCATTTTTACTAAAAACATGCATATATTCTTAGAAAACTATATCCAAAAAATAATACTAATATTATACCCTTTTTCAGAAAGTTGAAATACTACGATTAGGTTGTCCCAAAAGTTCATAAACACTTTGAAATTTTACTCACCAAGTAATAACAGAAACAAAAATTATTCCTCAAAATAAAAATCATCATTTTCCAAGACTTTTCTGCCATCTTTTGGACAACCTAATGAATAAATAATTTTTAAAAACATCACTTTTTTTTCATTTTTTTTTCCTTCTTTCTTTTTTAGTTTGCTCAAATGCTTGGCTTGAAAATCAATATGGTAAACATAAATCTGTGCAAGGAAGAGTCTTGCCCAAGCGGAGGCTGTAAGAACAAACTGATTATTGGGGACAACCCTGTGATGATTAATGCAAATGAAACGTCATTTGTTGGAGTTGACACTAAAGTCATAAAGGACTGTGTATGTGGTGCACGAGATTTCACACAGAAAGTGAAATGTACGTCAGATTTTTGCTACAATGGCGGCCAATGTAATCAAGACAGATTTGGCGTGGTGACGTGAGTATGACCTTCTTATTTCTTTGATTAGATCCAAAATCTATTCTTCTTGCACTACTAACATACCCATGTTGTCAAAAATGTCAGTTCTTGCTTATTGCTTGATCTCAAGAATATATTTTACATAACACAAATCTCACCTATAAATTAATACGCTTAGTCACTTTGACTGTTATCAACCTGAAAAACTGAAGAAAAATGCATATATCTACTTGGTTGAGCACAAACCCAAGTTAGGCAGAAGGCCAGTTTTACATGCTCATTACATCCCTGGGCTTTTGTAATCAGTGTTGCTCACCTAGATGAGTTACTCTCATTGAGTTGATGGGTCTAATCAACCCAGGGTTTTTGAAATCAGGATTATCCTTACACCTAGATGAGTTACTCTTCTGGGTTAATGAGCCTAATTTGCCCAAGACAGCTGAAAGTGAATGTAATGGTTTTGAGTAGGATGGAGAGATATTGATTTTAGCACATTCTCACTTAAGGGACTTCTTCAGACCTTCCATATTACCATGAGCTGTTGTGCAGTTCTCCTTCTCTAAAATAGTCCAGACACAGAAGTCCAGAGGGTTTAAGTCTCGAGATGAAGGAGGCCACACTTCCCTCCTCCAAAAAACAGAAAAGTGACTCTCACACCAATTCTGCGTTTTGTTTGCAGTGGGAGAGGGCGCAGGCGGATCATCCTGTTGAAATGTGAAAGGCCTATCTTTGAAATTTTTCTTCATTTCGACATTGGGGAAGTCGATTTGGGCCAATCGGTAGGCAGTCAGACCTCGGAATCATAGTACGCGAGTTCGAATCCCCGTTGTTCCGTTTGCATTCATATTCGTACTAATACTGTTGGGAATAGTATGAATCCCCACATTCCCTCCGGCTATGGGTCAAATAGTGTAATTTGTGTCATTAAAAAAACTGTGTGTATAAATACTAACGTTTACCAAAAAATGATTGTTCTTGGCATTAAATGACCTAAAATGTTTGGTATGCTGTAAAAATACAAACAAACAAACAAACAATCAAACAAACAAAAGAGAAAAAGAGAAAAATATAAAATACACACAAATTTTTTAAAAAGAAAAGAATATATGAA
>JAYKTE010292919.1:0-20776 GCA_036873565.1 Xipholeptos notoides | reverse complement strand
ATATATACACACACACATGCATATATATATATTACCTACCCTACCATTTTAGAAAATATTTCTAAAAAATAAAGACAGAAGTAAAAAAAATAAAAAATAAATTTATTTTCGTTTTACACTGTATAATTATATTTACTTGGTCGAGGGGAGGGCACCAACCCAAGTTAGGCACAAGGACATTTTTATGTGCTCATCCCTGGGCTTTTGTAATCAGTGTTTTGCTATTGCACTTTAGATGAATTACTCTATCAAGTTAACGAGCTTCATCTGCCCGAGACAGGTGAAAGTGAATGTAAGTGGTTTTTGACTCGGATTTGAACTCGCGTACGATTCCAGAGACCAAGCTTTTTCCACTGCTCCAACCTCGCTGTAGTTATATATACAGTAGAAAAAACCATTAATGCTTGCATATATAAATATATATATATATAGTATGTAGTATACTGTAGTATATTTTACTTACACACACACACATGTGTGTGTGTGTGTGTGTGTGTGTGTGAAGTGTCAATGAATGTACAGACAGGACAGGCATCAACGCTCTGCTCTGCTTGTTGCTTCAGATTTTTAGCAGATATTTCATTTTTTTTCGTTTTTTTCGTCTTTTTCACTTCTGAATCTTTCTCTTCTCCCCTTTCTCTCTTTCAGTGTTTTTACTTTTTCAGCTTTATTTAATTTCTAAATTCTTCTTTCTTTTCCTATCATATTTTTGAAATTCTCTTTCCACCTACTCTTTCACTGTTTTATTTTTAATTCCTTTACATTATTCATTCTTTCCTCCTCTGAGTCCTCTCTATGTTCTTTATTCCTCTCTTTTGTTGTTTCCTCCCTCCTACTCTTTTAAGTCTTTTTTATTCCTTTCTTCTCTTCTTCACTTATTCGATTTCTTCACTTTTTGCTTTAATTCTTTCTTTCTCTGATTTTTTTTTGCTTCTTTTTCTCTCCCCTTATTTCTCTCACTTAATTTTTCTACTTTGCTTCTTTTAGTAGTACCTTTTTCGAATCCCATTTTTTTCCTTTTGTATTTCTTTTTCTCTGATATTCATTTTTTTTGTTCCTTTAATGGTTTTCTTTGATTCCTCTTTTTTACGGTGGCCTTTTTTTCTCCTTCTTTTCTAAAAAGCCTTTTTCCTCTTTTTCACCTGTGTGTGAGTGTGTGCACTTGCCACTGCACCACAAGTGCACAAGCACAACCACACTCTCACTAGTGTTTTTTACACTAATGTTTCTCTTTTACGTTCAACAACCACCTTGTCCTTTATTTTTCTCGTCCCGATGTGTCATCCCAACAATCTTTTTTTTTTCTTTTACTTTACAATTTATCGGCCTTCATTTTTAATTATTTCTCTATTCTCTTTATATTTCTACCATTTCCACCTCTGTTTTCTTTTCTTCTCTCTCTCTTTTCTCCGTTGTTGACCATCCTTTTTCTTGCTTCCTCCCTACCTTCCATTCAAAGTCCTACATAGATTTTTCTATATGAAAAATCTCGTGATGCCACGTCGTGCAATGACGTCATAGCCCAAATTTTAACATTGCTAGAATGGGAAGCCATCTTTGTTTTTGAAACTCATTATTCTTCCTTCAACATTATTATCATCATCAGCGAATACATCAAATAATATAAATAAAACTGCTTAATAAAATACAATCAACAATCGCACCATTTAACAATATATTACCAAACCAATGCTCTAGCTCTTAAAAAGACGTGAACGTGCTCACATATCCCATAAAATAAACCAACACGTAAACACATTTACATGTGACGAGGGAGAAAATCATTAGTAGTTACAAGAAAACAACAATGATGAATGCATACTGCCACAACACCACAACATTAACAAACAACACCCACACAAGAAAATAGCTCTCATGGATTTTGTGTATTAAAATTTATTTAAATCATCCAGAAGTAACAATCCTATGTTTGTGTAATAATCAAACTCAACTGTTCTTGTTGTAAATAAAGGAATGAGTAAAAAAAATAGTTCCCTAAGGTTCCAGAACTGATGGGTCTATTTTCTTGCAGTGTTTGTGAATACTAGTAGTAGTAGTAGTAGTAATAGTAGTAATTAAGAAAATAATAATAAAAATAGTAGCATTAGCAATAAATAAATTGTATTATTACCCACTCTTGCTACCACCCTCTTATTTAATACTACTACTAAATAGTAGTAGTTGTTATAATACTAATAATAATAATAAAAGTAGTGGTAGTGCTAATGGTAGTAGTATTAGTAGTGATAAAAGCAGCAGCGACCACCATAATACTTTACTTACACAGGCTACACAGATCTTTTGAGTCTTTCTCACTTTGTTTGTCCAAAAAAAACCGAGCCAGTAGAAGGGAAAAAAAGCAGTTGAAAGGTTGGCTGTTAGTAGAAAATGTCTACAATGAATCCAGAGTAGTAAGTATATAAGAATAATTTATTTCAGTTGGTTTATTAACGTCCTACGTGTACTGTAACTGTAACGTTTTTATTCACACATATTATTTCCACACCGGCCACCTTCTATTCGCCTTCTTTATTATTGCTACAAAATAGAAAAGCCCCAAAAAAAGCTGTTTTATTTCATTTTAGTAGTACAGTATAGGTATTTTTTAATAGAATAATCTAGATTTTTAGCATAATATTTCATCACCTACGCATATTTATCGGTTTTTAATATCTAAATAGACTTATTTGATGTTAAAATAAAGGTTATTTAAAGTAAAAAAAAATAATCCTGTAAAGATGACAACGTCACCAATCTACCCTGGACACAAAAGTGGGGACAATTCCCAACAAAACATTGAATTTTTTTTTACAATTAACACCAATTAAACGTTTAAACTCTATTTTAACCTGAAAGATAATTATTTATTGGTTTTCTACCAGTGAAAAAATTTTGAAATGTCTCAATATTTTTTTTTCAAATTGTGAAAATTAACGAAGACTTTTTTTTTACTCTCCATTTTTGTTCATTATGAATTGTTAAAATTCTTTTCTAGAATCTTTTTTTTCTTTTTAAGCTATTCAGTTTATTAGAATTTATCTTATGAAATAAACTGAATAATTGCTATATGACAGATAAATTTCTAATTTAAAATAATGAAGAAATTAATTAAAAAAAAACAACAAAATGGTTTACTTTTTACGGATAGTCAAAAAGATTTTATTAAAAATTGGCAGTTTTTTCAGTTAGTTTGACATTTTTTTTAATTATTTTTATAATGTATGTATCTTATTCCAGGAAATACCATTTTGAATAATTTGAATTACAGAAACCGAATATTTTTTTCATAAGTTCAAATGTTTCTTTAATTTGTTGATTTCTAATTCATACGTTAGTTTTTAAATGCAAAATTTCCCCTCTATCAATTCCTTCAATAATTATGTTTATGAAAAAATAAAAATAAACATATGCATTAAATCATTCATGCAATCTATGCATCATCATCGTTCGTAACACCGCCATTATTGTTTTTTTGTTGTTTTTCTTCTACTTTTTTACAAAATTGATGTGAATTTTGTCCTTATTTTAAAAAATAGGTTTGTTTTTAATAATTAAAAAGGGAGTTCGTCTTTTTTTAAGGTGTAGTAATCTCTAGAATTTTCTTAATATAAAGATAAATGAATAGTTAAAAGGATTTTATGGTTTCCTATTTTTGTTTTTGTGTCTGGGTCCCAGTAGATTATAATTTTCTATTCTATTAGTTTCTACATTTTAATAAACGTGTACAAAAATGGATTATATGATCTTGTGCATTATTTTTATTTTGTTATATTTTACTATCCAACAACTAAATTATAATATTCTTCTGCCGAGAGAACAACTTAATTTTAGCAATGAAATCAATGATTTCGTATTATTATTCTATTTAGTTGATTATTATTAGAAAGATATAATTAATGACATTTCTTTTTAGAAAGCAAAACAAATCCATCTTAATCATCCAAGAATTTTTTTAATGGAATTTTTCTGAAAGAAACAAACAACGATATCGTTTTGTTGTTCCATTTGTTCTCTAGCTCCTCTTAATATGAAAATCTCGTTCTAATTAACCTGAAAAAGAGTTTAGTGATTATGATTTATTTATAGTATTATTATAGTAATAGTATTGTTGTAACTCAACATTATTGTTAATGTTTTGTTTTATCAATATCTTTATTATCCCAAAACGTTCAAGCTTGACACCTCCCACCATGGCGACCACTCGCTCATACATCTCTCTTTACTAGTATGACTGCTTTAGTGCTTGTGTGGTTGGTGATGATGACCTGAACTATACCACAACTTGGCTTGGGTTATGTTAACTTTAATATCACTAAAAACAAAAATATCACCATTTAATATTTTTCATTCTGTTATAAATATTTAAAGTGCAACAATTGAATTCACAACTCTGAAATAAATAACTTGTTGCCATGTGTCATAATCATAGGCATTATTTTGTTTTCTTGTTTTGACATGAATAGTAAATTACTAATAAATACTAAGTAATTTGAAATTCATTGTTTACCATTCTGTTTTAGATAATCAAATTAAAATAATTTTTATTCTTGAGTTCTGTATTTTTATAACTCTTAATATTATTTTTTTTGATTAAAAGTTGTCCCGACTCCGTCTGCCAGTCTCGTGAGTCGTGCTGCTGCTGCTGTATTTGATTTAGGGAAATGAAATGGCTTAATCTGAAGACGTCGGTGATGTAAAATTAATTCATAATGCATTTTGAAGTCATTTCACAAGTTTACTTCTCAACATGTTCTATTCATTCCATTAATTTTTGTTTTACCTTTTTACTTTATCGTCAATGGAATAAAAAAAATATGAAGATAAAAGGGAAATTTTATATAAAGAACACGCCCCTCAAATATTTGAAAATAGTATTATTATTAAAGTTCTAAAAGTTGTTCCTTGGTTTTCAAGACTTTGTTGTTTTTTTCCCCTAAAATTGCGATTTTTATATTTCCGAGGGTTTCTTCATTAATATCTTTGAGGGGAAAAAATCTAGTTTAAATTTTTCTCTTCCTTCATTGATGAAAAAGTTCACTTAGTCATTAAAAAGGGCTGATAACTCTGTCCTTATTTTAAAGCTCGTTTTTTATCTTGTTGTAATTTTGACTTTCATGAAATAAATTGTAAGATCTTAAAAACTGTTATTTGTCATAATGATTAGAAATTCTTAATTCATGATTTGAAAAGGTTTTATTTTTAAATGATCCTGAAATTGCTTTTGCAAAAGTTCATAGTGTTTTAACACTTGAGGATTCCTGATGATGGCATACAAAATTTTAAAAAGCTCTCCCACCCCTTTTTCACTTCAAGTTCTATATAATAGAAAAAAACTCCTGACAATATTCTGAAAATACAGCAGCTGCCCCAACCTGAAACAGCTGTTACTTGATTGTGTGTGTGTATTAGGCAAACCTGCTTCTATTTTTAAAAATTTCAATTATAGAATTCATAAATATTTCTAGTTTTCCTGGTTGTTTACATTTTAAATTATTTTTCAATGGGGCTAGAAATAGCTTATCAGTATTCGTTTTTATAGCAACTTACTCCTGCAATTGTTTTTCTCTTTTCCACATTTATTTGTCAGTAATGAGCTGGTTTATCTTTATAATTATGAACATTAATTACACTAGACATATATTTTCCATAAGAGAATATAATTCATAATATTCACCATAAAATGTCCTTGATTCAGTTAACAATCAAGTCCACTAGTAAACATTTATTGATATTTGATTATCATAGAAAATGTAAAATTTTTCCTGTAATTTTTTTCAAAATTATATTCAATGGAACTTATTCAACTCTGAAAACTTTTTAAACAAAAGTTAATCAATATTAGATATATATTAAATATTAGGATTTCATTTTACTAAAAGCCCTTTGGATCAAATAATATAACAAAAGTAATGCTTGTAAACCCCCTTTTTACTGTAATTTATTGAAAACTTGCTTTTTTTCCTAATGGGGGTAAATATGTTTACAAATTCAAATAAAAAATTTTTATACCAATGACCCACTTTTTCTTATTCTCAATAATTGTAATTTCTAAATTCAAGTCAAGGTATATTTCATGTCCATTTAATAGCTATTTTTCCCTTAAAATATTATCGAAACTTTATTTTCTTTGTTACTAAATCTTTTTTACCTGACCATATTACTGATAGTTAAGAAATTTTATTGATTCATGAGAAGAAAATTTTGACAAAGATAATTATTGGGTTTTACAACTTTTTAGACCTATTTACAATTAAAAAGATTCTAAATCGGAAGTTCAGTGAACATGTTAGCATCAACATGAGTTCCTTGATTTTTGGCAATATCATTGGTGACCTCCATATTAACTAAAAATAAATCTTTATAATAGCTTATAAATAACTCTACTTGAGGTATTTTATTATTTACATCCAACTCAAAAATAACCTTTTACTTTGTGAATCTCATTTTGAATAGAATTTATTATCGACAATGAAGTCTTAGTCTAAACCCTTAGTTAAGAGATTAGTAGGCTTTTCAAGAATCAAAAGTTTGGTTGCTTATACCAATATTACTTCAAGCTCTTATTGATATGGGTCAGTTATCACAAACTAATTCACAATTCTAAATTCTATACAAAACAGGACTTTTAAAGTTGTATGGTTTGTATTTTTCTTAGTTTTAGTAAAGTGTTAAAATCACTACAAAACTAGATGCCATACATATTAATTAAACCTGCAAAATACAATTTTACAATATAATAGACAAGTGAATAAAGCTGTATAATATTACAACATCAAAATCTTTTTTTATAGAAATTTAAAATCTAAGAACTCTAGTTTTCCAAAACTATATGACCTGCATTAATGATTATTCATCCTAGTCGCTAAATCTTAAATTTATTCCCAGATCTTTTATCTGTTATTTTTAATTCATTCTTTTTATCACCTTAAATTTAGGAGTTAAATGATCAGGATTATGTTTGGAATTCTTTGGGAAAGTATGATAAAAATAATTCATTATTTTTAAAGTTAGTATTAAGCTTGGAATGAATTTTTAAAATAAGATTAACTATCATTTTAAAAGTATTTGCTGAACTCTAAAACTGATAATGATTAAATTTTGCTGTATTTCCTGTGTTCAATCATGAAATTTTGATGTACAATTTGTCATAGTTTGTCTTTAAAAAAAATATATACCAATAACCAGGGAATCCTCTCTTCATTTTTTTCAAGTTTTTTTTAATCAGTAACTTTTTTTATATACTGTTTATTTGTTTCTTAAGCTCTGAAGACGTTTTCCTTTATATAAAAAAATCAAACTGCCACTTTTAGGAAAAGACCTGAGTGAATCAAGATTGGGGCATAGAGAAAGGTGACAGGTTTTGAGATATTTAAATGAGACCTTTAAATTTAATGAATAAACTTATATTATTTTTTAAATTAGGAAAGATATTATATTTACTCTTTGTCTATTAAAAACATAGTGGCTCAAATTCTAAAATGAGATTTTTAAAGAAATGGTTCAATTTTTTACCTCCTGATACTATGATTTTAAAGTTTTTTGTTTTTTTTTGTGTTAGGGGTATCATTTTGTAGTGTTTTCCCTAATTAAAAAAAATATCCCCTTTAAAAAACAAAAAGTTAATGGATGCCTCTACATTGTATTAATTTTGTTTAATCTTCAATGATATCAACAATAGATACCAGGTGGTGCTAGTGTTTGAATTAAATATTGTCTGATTCTTAAGTTAATAAAGTAACAAGGATGAGGACAGCAGTCCAAAAAATAGTTGTACAAATAAATCCAATTACTTTTATTATTATTGTTATTATTATTATTATCTCCTTCAATAGAAATTGAAGAAATTATGTCTTTCAAAAATTACAAATATTTTTAGGTGTTGTCGTTTTAAAAGTTTAATTTATAAATCCTCCCCCTCTTCTTCCAGTAATTATTTAAAAGTTGAATAGTTCATTTCTGTGTGATTGATTTTAAAAAAATTTGAAAACTTTTAATACCAGAAAAGGATGTTAAATAAATATTTCAAAACTTTATAACTTATGCATGTTTTTTATTCTAAATGAAAAGCCCTTAAAAGTTTATCTTGCTGCATTTACTGGCTTTTTTTGTTTATTAAACTCCAAAATGATTTTTGAATTGTATTATATATCATTTTAAGAAAAATTAAATAATATAAGAATGATTATCAAATTAAAAATAAAATAATGAAAATAGTAGTACTTATTTTTTTTTAAATTAGATTTAATGAAAAAAAAATAATGTAATGAAAATAAGAATATAGCTGGATAAAAATGAGATAAAAATTAAGACAATATAAGTTCAAAGGGATCTATATTTTTTGTTTGGTTTTTTAAGAAAAATATTTAGAGAATACTGGAAATTAGTATTACTGTAATTAAAAGAAATGAAGTTCAAACTGAAATAGATAATTTTGATGATAAATTTAATATTTATATATTTATCTTTTCTATTAAAACCAAAACTTATTCTGAAATAATAAATTTCAACTAGTTTTAAAATTAAAATAGATTTTTTTTTCTGTTGTGGTGGACCCTACATGCTAACCAAATTCAGTTTTCTGAGGCACATCTTGTAATGATGCATAGTAAGATCAATTACTATATTTATACTTGTAAGTTCTCTAAATCATTAAGATGAAGCTAACAACAATAAGAAATTTTCCCAGTGTTGACTTAGTGCTAAATAAATTGTAGATAATTGGTTTAAGTACAAGTAATTCTGGGATTTAGAAAAAAAGAAGGGTTTTCAAATGTATCAAAAAAGGAAAGACAAAAAAGAAATTGTCGGAAGCATAACTAAAATCATTTTGCTATATTTCACTAGTTTATTAAATAGTTTTTATACTAATTTTTTTTTTTTTTACTGAAAAGTGTAACTAATAAAAGATGTTTGAGAATGTTTTATTTAGACAGATTTAAAATTCTTTGAACTTTGAAGAAAATAGAAAGTATGTGTGCAGAGAAAATTAAATGGATGTGTATTAATACGAAAATTTGGAAAAGGCTAACTAAAGAAAATAATTGAATGCAGTTATCTGTAGAACCTTTTCTATTTCAGTAATAAGAAAATGATTTATATAAACACAAAGTTTATATTAATCTTCATTTTTTTTTTTTTTAATCATAATCTTTTTAATTTATGATTTTCTATTTTAAAGTATATCCAATAATTCAAAAACAATCTTTCTTGTTCATTTAGTAGGTCTGATATTTATATCCTTATTCAAATATCAAATAATTCTTTAATTTAATAATAATAATAAAATTATTTTGCCTTTACTCTGATCTTTTCAGTCAGTTTGTCTTTTGGCCTTCAAGTAAAAAAAAAAAATATTCCATGTTTTGGATGAGATAAGACTCAGATATGGCTGAAGGGTACACTGGAGAAATGTAGTTATAACACTGAAGATTAGAGTAGAAATCCAATTAACTTAAATTTTATTACATTTTCATAATTCCAGCTTTATTACACATTAGCTTTATGCTTCACCTTTTTTTTTTCTTTTCCATGCAAGATAATTGCTGTGAATATGTATGTATACACATGCAATAATACATATTTAGTAATATAAAAGACATTGGTATGACTGGTAATACGATATGACTTGCAATATATTCTTCAGGCTTTTTAGATCTTAATATTAACATAGATATGTACAATTTTTATCATACATCTTTCTAATGATATTGAGGGAGAAATGTGTAATTGGTTCTGTTCAAACTGTTTACCACTTAAAATTCATCAATGCACATATATACATACATACATATAATATGGCTTCAAATGCAATATGCATAAATGTGCAAAATCTATTTTGCACCCCAGTAATGTCTCTTTAAACAAAACTGATCAGGTGTGCCAATTCTGTGGCAAAATTTGTTGCTGTTTGGCTGGGCTGAAGAGTCCCCTGCATATACATACAATTTGAGTAGAGAGTTTGAGAAGACCTGAAATGAAGGAAGTGGTCGCACTCAAAACTGAGAGGTGGGGCTATGTGGAATCACATGCAGTCTCATTCGCATTCAAACATGTTGTGAGGGTAAGTCCTCTTCTGTAAAGAAGTGATGGTCACCACACACACACACACACACATGAGTTATGGTGCAGTTGCAGCTTTGCTGGGTAGATATATCAAGAATGATTTGTGAGAGAATACCAAAAATTATGATGTACAATTAGCTTCATTGTGTGAATAGGAGCATTGGTAGGTCATTGTTAAAGTACAAAGATAAGTTGAATGGAAATAAAATGCACCATCATATTGCAATAAAATGTACTTGAATCACAAAAGGTAGCAGCCAATATTCCTGCTCCTAACTCCAAGGCATTCATTTGTGGTAACTGTAATCTCCAATGTAGATCTTTTAGTCAGACTGAAATCTCACCAAACACTACTGAATATGAATAAAGGACTTTTTGTCAGATCCTCATACGTCGAAATTGATGTAAGCGTCCATGATATCTAATTTTTATATATAAAACAAAAATATTTGAAAGAGTGACAATTGAGATTAGGCTGATGTTATAACCTTTCATTTAATTGAATAAATCGTCATTAGGGCATATTAATGCTAATTACTCCGCATTCAAAACCTTATAAAATAATCAGCAAGTTGAAGTTGTTGAATTTACAATCTATATGCCATACCTTGATGGTAATTTATCTGAATTTTTTTCTTTTAAAATATCTAATAGTTTACCATGTCCTGGTAGATTCTTCCAGGTTAGTTGAATTCATGAGGTTTGCCTACTTTATAATTTGTGGAAGGAACTACTCAATGGATAATGCTGTATCAAAGTTTATAAACTATTAAATAAGTAAAGCAACCTAACAACCAAACATAACTTTTAGAAATTAAATGACTGCAAAGGTTCATATGCTGTTGAATAAAAATGCTAGCCAACCATAAAGACAAATTTTTGAAGTTGCAGTTGAGCAAAAGATAAATTTATTTTTATATGTGTACATGTGCACACAAGTATCTTCTGCCTTAGTAAGTTTTCTCTCAATAAACATATTTATTTTCTAATACTAATAATTCTAAAAGTGGTTTTCCAAAACAAGATTACAATTAAGTCTCTCCCATTAGGAATGACAAAGAAACTCAAAGCTATTTGTGAAATTAAAAATGAAAAGAATAAACCTATGTAAATAACTTCATAAGAAAATCCTTTATTTCTTTGCCATTTCTTTTGGATAAAAATGAACTCTTCTAAAAGTTTAGAATGGTTGTCTATGAAAAAGGAATTAAACAAATCATTTTTAAGCCCCCCACCCTCCAAGTCTAAATTATTTAGATTTTGTTTTATGAAAATAATTAGAAATAGCTGCAACAACACTTAGAAAATCCATTTTGAAATTTAAACAAAATTTAATTCTATTAAATTTATGAATATCAGAAATAAACACTTAAAATCTTAATCTGAATAAGTTCTAGTTGTTATAAATAAAATCAATTGTAGATTTTCTTTGGTTTTAATTATTTACACACAAAAACTGAATTCACACTCTGGGTATAAATAATTCAGAACCTGTGTTGGCAGGAAACCTTGTAAATCTATAGCTGCATTTATATGCCATTTTCATCCACAGCAATTAATTGTAGATTTGTGTTCTATTCACTTATCAGTTTGAATTTGTGCTTATAAAAGTACTTCTGTTCAACCATAACCATATTTTTCCAATCAAGTCTTTCTATATTCTACTTGAAGTGTGGGTGTGGGTGGTGAACCCTGTTGAAGAAGTCCCTCATCAGCAACAACCTGTTATTAAAAACTATTTTTCTAGGCACAATCTGTCCGTGGGTTATTATGCACAACCCTTTGGTGAGCAACCACTTGTGGCATGAGACCAGTTTTTGATAGTAGTAAAGGTGGTTGCATATGACGGAATCTAGTGAATATAGAAATTTCTAATTCATTGCTTCAATTCACTCCTAATTCTTTTATTTAGATATGATTTCCTGTGCAAATTAATTCAAAAATTATAATAATTAAATTATAATAAAAATTATAATATTTTTATAATAAAAATTATAATAGTTAATTTAAAAATTCAAAGTATATTTTAATATTATAAACTAAGACAAATAAAAAATTAAATTTGATTATAAGATTTAATTAAATATACACTTTCTATCTTTGAAAAGAAATTGTTGATTTTCTTTTAGATTTTTTTTCTTACTAGAACTGGAATTTTGTAGTTTTTTATTTTTCAGAATGTAAAAATTGGAACAAAATATAATTTATTTTTTTTTAAATTTGAATTAATTCTTTGAAAAACGATTACTTTAAAAGTAATCATTTTTGAAAGTGTGATGAATATGCCATGTCTGTTTAAAGATAGCAATTAAAATGTCTTTTTTCAAATATATAAAATACAATTAGAATTTCTATTTAATTTCTAAATTAACTAAAAAAAAAATTTTTTAAATTAAGTCTTAATCACTCTTGCAGATTTTAAAATAGTAAAAATATTTGAAATTCAATAAACAGGTTTTTTATTTCTTGTATTTTCTGTAAAGAGTTCTAAGAATATTTATATGAAATTATATTTTATCAGTAAGAAAGAGCCTGTACGATTTTGGTACTTGAGCCTTACTTGATTATTTCGCAATTTTACCATTTCTTTTAATTATGTAGATAATACTAATAACAACGGAATTAAAAGAAATTGTAAAATCGCAAAATAGTCAAGTCTGTAACAAGAATATTCTTTAATAAAAGCATATTGTCATGGCCCTAGTGATCATATATATATATATATATTGATTCCACAAATATGATGTTTTTTCCTCTTTTTTTCTTTTTTCCCCTCCATATGACTACAACACCCTTTAATATTTATTTGATGCTTTAGATCTCATTGAAATGTGCTAAGGGACATAACTCTTTATAGAATAGGCAATCTTGATAGGTGTTAGTTTTGATTTTTATATTAGATGATTTTTATAACATATATGTATGACAGTGAAATGGGCCTGTATACAGATTGCAAAAAATGTGTGGGCATATATATACGGATTTCAAAATATTTTATATATATATATAATTTTATCTATTTCTGGATATTTTTAGAAATAATTTCAAGAATGTCTACAAACAAATCCTGTTTGTAAATATATTTTTCTAAAAAGAAATCCAGCCATGTTTCAAAATGCATCAATACTATATAAGTCTTGATCTATAAAATAATGTAAAATTTATGGATTTTATATCAGGTTGGTGCTAAAGTTTTTGCCAATTAAAGTTTATATTGAGAATGAAAACCTTTTTTTTTATTTAAATATTCTATTCATAATAATAACATCCTTTTCTCTTCCTTTATATCTTGATTTTATCTGTCAACAAGCTTTTAGATACCTAGGAAGTGGCCAATTATGGAAATGTACTGCACACTGGAAGTTTTGGTCAAATCTTCACTGAACTCTTCCTTTGGTTAAAATATATTTTTTATTTTTCAGTGAAAATTTAAGTGCCCAATCATAAAAATTGCTTGAAAAGGACTGCATTAAAATGGCTGGTAGTTTTTCTCATTTTTTACCATACCTAAAATTTTCTGAGTTGCAGTGCCATGCTATGCTGCTAGTCCTCAAGTGATAATCCAAGAGTGCTAGGTTAAGAGAAAATGCTTGATTTGACAAAATTTTCCAACCAAATTTTCCTAAAAAAAACTTTGGTCAGTTTTGCTGTGTGTGGACTACCATTACCATGATGGAAAATGACTCCCTTTCTAAAGTAGTTGGCGTACCACAGTTGTATGTATTACATTAAATTGGTTTGAAAGTTCCCTAGAAGTTACTGTAGAATATTCTGTAGCAGTGGCTTCCAGTGCATCAGAAAAGTTTTTCGGGAAGCATTTCTAATTTTGTCTTTCACACTGAAATTTCCTTTCCAGAAATAGAAAAACCACCACCATCACCTCATCATTTCCTTACGCATTTTTAATGTTTTGTGCTTCTGCATTTGTACTGAAACACCTCTGAAATTCAGACTAAAGCATGTCTAATGTGCTCTTTAAATGGAATTCCCGTTGGTGTGAATATTGCAAAAAATATAAATGATGCTTTCATACTATGAATAAAATGTTATAAATTATTCACCATGTTCAGTAATAAGAATAGGCATAATATAAATTTGTATCATTTAAAACTCCTCTTATAAACCAGCGGAAGCTTTTGCCCTAAACTAATATTATTGGCAATTATTAATTGTAATATTAACTGCTAGCAGAATAGCTCAGTCTTGCTTGCGCAATTCAGAAAGTTTTTGGTATGTCCAAAAATATATATGTATCTAAATCTGATTATACCAGGAGTCAATGCAAAGTTTTGTATAACTTTTAACATAGTGCTGGACAGCTGTTCCAATCCTATTGGATCATCAATGACACACAATTTTGTTAACATTGCATTGGGATTCAAACCTGAAGATCATGTGTTGCGAGACTCAATACAACGAATGGTCCACCACACAGTTATGTGTTCATGATAGCAATCTTTATAGTTTTAGTTTAAATTGTAGCCACACTTTTTTTTTCTAGAAACTTAATTTTTTCAATTATCAATTTTTTTTTTTATTTTTTTTTTTTATCATTAGAGGTATTCAGAGACAACCTAATTAAGAATGCTCTCAGACACATGAAGTATATCTGTGTAAATTTTCAAGAAAATAGCTTAAGCTGTTCCAGAGTTGATAGGGAACAAACATGCACAAAGTTCCATTTTCAAAATCACATATTTCTTCCAAAATTAATGTTTCTTAGTCTGATCAGTGGAATGGTGTTCCTTGCAATCCTAACTGTGGCAAGAATGGTGATGAGTCTAAAGAGTCTAAGGGGATGTGAACTTTTCATATCCTGATGTGATTATTTTCTTTAGGCCATAGCTTAAAGTAAAGATCAGAGGCAATTGGAAAAATTTTCCTCATGTGGTCTTCAACAAAAGGTCAGTGACTATAGCAAGCTTGTGGATGAAAAAAAAAAGAGTACCAAGTTGGAGTACATGTAATAGGGAGATGAATTTTCTGTTTCAAATTTCACCTGATTCCATTTCCACTAAATTCCTTTTTCTTTTCTTTTTTCAGTGTCACTTGGGAATTTAATTTTTTTCTTCTTTATTTTGTAATTTTTATTTATTTTTAAACATTTGATAAAATTGACATGAATTACAACTTTAAAAAAATGTAAAGTTTTTTATTACATATAAATAAATATCAAATATTAAAGGTTTTTACATGTTGAAAAAATTAATTCAGTCTCTTGAACAAAATATAAACATTAATTCAAAATTATATAAAATTTATCTCAAATTGAATTTAATCATTTTTCTCAGCCATAAAAAGATCAATGCTTGTAAGAGACAAAATTTACAAATTAGTATATTATCCTCTATAAAAGTCTTCAGGAAATTGGCCAACTCTGACTTTAGCACAACATTTAGAAACTGGGTTTTTTCTATAATTCTATTTCATTAATGGGACAGTTGTATATTTGGAGGGGATGGGGGTGTAATTAACTGATTTTTATTAACTTTACCAGATAAAGTTTAATTTTTTAATATTTTAAAATATGAGTGGAGAATATTTTTTAGAAAAATATGCTTTTTTGTATAAGTGCAGAGTTTTTAAATATTTTAGAGGCATTAGAAGGAAAAATAATCAAATATTTATAAAGAATAAATTCAAAGGAAATAAAAATGTTTGTTTTATGGAAAATTTCTACATGAAAAAAAGAAGATTCCATTTCACATGAACAATGTGTTCGGAAAATTAGTGTCTCTAATTTTATCTCTTTAGGCATGATGTGTTATGAGAGCATTGTTCCCCTTGGAGCCCCAAAACTAATATTCTGGCATTAAATAACCCATAAAAGATTGATTTGCTGTAAAACAAATCAATCCATCAATCAACCTGTTGGAGCCCTACCTTGAGGTAGTTACTGTCCAGTCAAGCTAAATAAACCTTAGTTATCCTTGTCCTCAAATTATTTTAATAAAATTTATTAGAATGTTTCCAGGATCTTCCTCCAACATGACCGGTTTGGGGTTTTTTCTTTTTGTTCCCAGGCCCCAATTTTTATCCCCAAAATTGGGATTCCCATTCACTTCATCATTTGTGGTTTGCCCATCACCCCACACCACACCCATCAGATTTGCAAAAATTGATCCTGGAACTCAAAAAAAAAAAAAAATTCGACTCCAAATATCCTCAATTTTGTTTCTAAACCCGTAGGTTTATATTCCATACTCTGCCTAGGAGGAACAACTTTCTTTGAAGGGAGTAAAACTCCAGTAAACAATAACTTTAAAACAAAGTAAAGTTTTAACCCTTTGGACCCTGACGTAAAAAGCAGTAACTAGCAAAAAAGACTATACGTATTTCGCAAAACAACCAATTAGCCAGCCAGCCAACCATTCTTCCATTCTTCTAATAGAGGACCACCGAAGGCCAAAATATCTGCCATGTCGTCTTTTTTGCTAGGTTGCTATATCGGCCTTTCAGGATCCAAAGGGTTTTTAAAAAAAGCAAGAAAAAAAAAAGCTTAAAACTTACTAAAACCAACCGTTTTTTTGTGGGGGTGGGGGTCTGTCTCCTGTTCCTATCATTTCTCAAACTGTAAATACAAATACTTCACATGTTTTTTTTTTGTTTTTGTTTTTTTAAGTAGGATAGCCCATTGAGTAAATGCAATGTTTTGGTGATGGTTATCATAAGATCAATGTATTATAAGATTTAAAATAATCATAAAACATCTAGTATGCAAAGTAGGTGAAGACCAGGACCAACAAGTTCCCCACCATGAGTCACATGCCTAATTTTTGTAAAAAAAAAAAATGTTTAATAGCCATGGTTACAAAATTAATTGTAAACAGTTGCTAGTTTCTTCTCAATCAAAAAGTTATTGTGTCAATGTTAGCATAATGACTAAGACAACATTTTAAGACAAATAAAATGGTTTATATTTAATCTCACTTTCCATGCAATTCTTATGGCATTTATAAATGATTACTGCATTCAGCCTATTAAATCATTTTATATGAAAAATATATAATTGCTGAGTATTTACAGATCTCAAAAGATACTTTTGTTTTCTTTTTATTTACTATTTTATGATACATAATTATTTAACTCTTTGGACCCTGAGAGGCCGATAAATTGGCCCTAGTGACCTAGCCAAAAAGAAGACACTGACTATCAATTGGACCCAGTATGATCCTCTAATAGAACATCTCTGATTGGCTAATTTGTAATTTTGCTAAGTATGGATCATCTTTTTTGCCAGTTACAACTTAATACATCAGAGCCTAAAGGGTTAATGAAAAAGAATTTTAATCGACAATTTAAGTTTTTAAGAGTTAAGGATAATTAATGATTAACAATTGAAATTGATCTAATATAAAAACTTAAAAATACCACTCATGTTTGTGACAATTAAATAAATTTTTGATCACATGATTTATATAGTTGATCTCCATAAAATTAAGAAATCCTAATAAAATGACAATAAGTCTGGTAATGATTTAACAAATAGAACAGGTTTGTAATTTATTATCATTTAAGTTTATTTTTAAAATGTATACCAAAAGCACTTAAAATGAATTATTTTGTACTCTGTTCTCCTTTAAGTATAACTTAATCTTAAATATTTTTTGTTAAATTCAGTGTAACTTGTTTTAACAAAAAACAGTTTTATAATTCAATGAGGACTATAACTTGATCAAAAGACTAATTTAGTAAAATATTTTCAAATATCGTTATAATGAATTGTTTTGTATCTCTGAAAGTAATTTTCTTGTAGATATATATTTTAATATTTGTGAAATATTTTATTTTGCTAAAAGCTAAAAGATGTTTTAGATGATTTGAGTTTTTATTATAAAAAAATATTCTGTACAAATCCATTTAATGGGTCACAGTGACTGAATTTCAGTTTATATCATAAAAATAAACTTAATTCATTAATTATAATTTGAATTTTATTATTGAAAATGTATGCTTTTAAAAACTAAATTTAAAGTATTTTAATTTTTTCTAAATTACACATTTTGAATCAACTTGAAAATAGATAATTATTGTTCAGCAATTTTTAGGTCACATTGACCTATTAGTTTACCAGCTGTTTGTTCAATTATGTTCTACAATTACTATTTTATTTTGCTGTGTATGTATTAGTTTATGATAGAAGATTAATTTTTCTTTTTTTTTTCTTTTTTTCTTTTTTTAGTGATTATTTGTTTAAACTTCTCTTGATTGGTGACTCTGGTGTTGGAAAATCATGTTTATTGCTTCGATTTGCGGTAAGTATATATATATATATATTTTTTAATATTTTTTTTTAATTTAAAATTATCTTCAAATTACACACATTTTTTAATTCAATTTCGGGAGGTAGCTAAATTTGTGAGGTATCTAAGACTTAAGAAATGAATGTTTTTATTTGAATTTTAGTTTTATACAATTCCAATCACTTTATTACAAGCTAATCAATCCACTTGTGAAAGATATCACTTTCATTTTCTTCTACACCAGCTTATTTACTAGTTTAACAAAATAAACATTTGTACATTTATGGCTTTGATTAAATAACTATAACTTTAAAGTAACACATTTATTCAATTTATGACCATTGTACTTTTGATTCATAGTTAAGAGATTTGAAATATTTTTTTATCTCTTGCATGAATTGAAACCTTGATGGGCACTTAGTGTAAAAATGAAACTCCATTTTTAGAATTTATATTACTAATGTAGAGGAGGGCAAAAGCAAGGAAAGAAATGAGGAAAAACTTGTTTGGTAACTCTTTGTGTGCGTCTATACATTTTTGTTATATTTTACTTACAAATTACATGTTAGCTACAATCAACAGAATAGAATTTCCATATGCAAACATAATTATGTTAAGCATCTCATTGTAACATAGTAAATATTCTGAAATGATGTATACATATGGTGTGACCAAAAACATATCCCTGAAATGTGGTACTCCACCATTGAACTGTTTACCAAAGGTTTTAATACTGCTATTCTTTTTGTGGAAGAGACTTGATACTGATTTTTCAGTATTCTTTATTCAATGCAGTTAAATCAAATGTCATTTGATTTGTTTTTTCCCCTCCCCAAACCCTGATTACTTTGTTTTTTGTAGGCAATTCTGCAACATGATCTTTTGGCAGTGCATGCATGATGAGGGAGGTGAATCCTTTCAGAAAATATCGTAAACCCCAAACAACTTTCCACTTGCAACTTTTTAACCTAACTTTTCATTATCACTAGCAGATGTTATTTGATAATGATAATCATTTAGGCAGTCTCCCACTTGTGTATTGGGTACATGACTTCTTGTCCCTTATCATTGATATGAAGAGAGGGGGAAGCCAACATTGCCAGTCGCTGTGGATGTTGTTTTGGGTGGTCATAGCGATGCAATGGCCACACACACTCACTTGGCCCACATCGCTTCTACTATAGCTACAGAGGGATGAGATAGGCAGTGTCCGTGATGCAGGTTGTATTGGGCTGCCGGGTTCTTGATTCACCAAGACCTGCCCAGTGATTGAACCACGCCCCCATATACTAACCTGGGTATTTCCAGTGCAAGATACAGTACCTGGTTATTTTTAGATAGGCACCCATTCAAGTACTGACTAGGCTCGATGTTGCTTAACTTCAAAGATATGAGGGGAACTGGTGTCTCCAGTGACTTGACAACGAGGTCTAATATTACTTTAGATTATACTTTAAACAGAATACTATATAATTTTTAAATTGGGCAGATACTATAACATCAATTAACATCTATATAGATGTTAATGCTTTTAATCTTTTTTTATGGATTTATACTCCTTTATTTGATTAACTTTCAAAGATCTGTTGGTGATTGTGTGTTTTTTTTTTAATTTCCTTTTTATTTTTATACACAGGACGATACTTATACAGAAAGTTACATAAGTACCATTGGAGTTGATTTTGTAAGTAATATTAGTTCTTTTGATAATTATTATATATTAATAAACTTTTGGTGATTTGAATATTTTAATGTAAGACTGAAAATAAAAATAAACAATATATTGTAATAAGAAAAAACTTTTAAAACCTGATGTAAAAATTAACTATAATATAGATATTTTTAATTGGATAATTATTTTTTTTAATTAAGCTTTAGTTTTTCTTTTGTTTTTTAATTATTTCAATATTTGTTTCTTTCAATTTTGAAACTTCTAATTTCAGAAAATCCGAACCATAGAACTTGATGGCAAAACTATAAAGTTACAAATAGTAAGTCTTCTTTTTATTTCTTTGTTTTCTTGGTGCTAAAATATGAATTATAAATTCGTTTTTGAATTGTCTTATGGTTAGGGCCTCAAATTTGGAATGGTATTTCCTTGCATGTTGGCAACAAGAAGTAGGCTTGAAATGTATGCACAAATAGGAAGTATAGATTAGTGGTTCGCAAACTTCATATAAAAGTTGAGTTTTCAAACCAAGTCTAGCAAGTAAAGCCTCATTTGATGCATTTTTTTATTTTTAGGTAAATGAATTTGTTGTAATTTTCTAAAAGAAAACCAACAACAAAAAACGAATGTAGGCTAAAAAAATTCAATTGCATTTTGCCTATAAGCATCTTTTAAATGTTCTAAATATATATATATATATGTATATATATTTATTTTGTCGAGCACCAACCCAAATTAGGCACAAGGCCATTTTTTATGTGCTCATTGACTCAGGTCTTTTGTAATCAGTGTTAACATTCAC
>JAYKTE010292808.1:0-11446 GCA_036873565.1 Xipholeptos notoides | reverse complement strand
GTGTACAAAAACTAACGTTTACTAAAAATGATTATTCTCGGCATTAAATGACCTGAAATGGTTGATATGCCGTAAAAACACAAACAAACAATCAATAGAAAATGATAAAAGCCTTCAGAAAACAAACAGTGATTTGGTGTAAAGTAGGGCCATCTTTGTTGTAGACAAAGTGGTCCTAATTTTAGGATATTATAAAAAGTAAAAACCTTTTATAATAAAGAGAAAAAAAAGAAATTAAACCAAATGGTAGCAAGGTTGGAAAAAGCTTGGTCTCTGGAATCATATTACACGAGTTCAAATCCCAGTCAAAAACCACTAAATTCAATTTCAGCTGTCTCGGGCAGATGAGGCTCATTAATTAACTCAGGAGAGTAATCCATCTAGGTGAAGGGCAACACTGATTACAAAAGCACAGGGTTATAATGAGGACATACAAATGACCTTTTGCCTAACTTGAGTTGGTGTTTGACCAAGTAAATATATCATGTAGGTGAAAGGCAACACAGATTACAAAAAGACAAGGGATACAATGGGCACATACAATAGCCTTGTGCCTAACTTGGGTTGGTGCTTGACCAAGTTAATATATCATCTAGGTGAAAGGCAACACTGATTACAAAACCCCATGGTTGAGCAGAGAGCACATAAAGATGGCCTTGTGCCTAACTTGGGTTGGTGATCTACCAAGTGAATATATCATCTAGGTGAAGGGCAACAGTCAACACTGATTACAAAACCCCATGGTTGAGCACATAAAGATGGCCTTGTGCCTAACTTGGGTTGGTGATCGACCAAGTATATCATCTAGGTGAAGGTGTGACATCCACACAGAGACTTGTTGATGTGCTGGAAGGATCTCATAGATTCATATCATTTATCTTTCTTCTTAATTTCTCACTCAAACTTTACTAAAACCTAAGATTTAAATAAAATAGTAATGATTTGTTACAAAAATCAACAACTAACTCCATCCCCTAACCCTAAAATACAACAGGCAGGGTGTTGTGTTGTGTATGTGCCTAAAGGATGTCATAGAGATTAATTGATTAATAAATAAATTCACGCTATAAAGTAAAAAACGTTTATTTCCTTAAAAAATAACGTTTATTTCATAAAATGTAACAATATAATACACATTAAAACATTTCCTTGAATTTACCAATTTAATACACATAGGAAACTATTAACATTTCTAAGCCCCTGAAGATGGACTATTTTAAGTCCGAAAGCGCTCGGGATACACAAAAACATTTGGAATATATAAAAAACTTTTCGAAAGATATTAAAAGAAATATATGAAAAATTGAAAGTATTTGTTTTAAAGAACGACAATACACGTCGTTAATGTTTAATGAAACATGTTTAAAAAATCATTTGCTGCCAAAATATACATATGTGTGTATATATATATATAAATAATGATTTCACTGTCAAATGTAGAGTATTTCCACTGGTAAAAAAAAGTTTCAATATAAATCAGAAATCATCCCTTTGAAATTTTTCTCATTCATGTTCAGCAATAAAAAATAATTCTTTATTTACTATAAAAAAATTAATTTTGTTTGGTTCCTTTTTTAAATTTTATTTGGAATATTTTGCAGTTATGAATTTGATGGAAATTTTATTTCAAATAATCTTATTCGTTTTATATAAAAAATATTTGGTTAATCCTGTTACTATAGATATATTCCAAGCAGTTAAAACCACATAACATACATAAGATAATATTTCAATTTAGATCTTAAAAAAATATTTGTCTATAAGAAAATGTTTTGAAATTCATTAAAAAAAACAAATCTAAAAGGCACTGAAGTTATTTCAAAATATTTTTTGTGATATTCTTTAATTTTAACAATTATAAAAAAGTATTTTGAATCTAACATTTTTTTACAATATTAATTTACACCCACATGGATGTCATTCATTTTTTTAAATAATTAAAAATTATGTCAACAGTCATTTAATAGTTTGAATATTTAACAACTTGTATGATAAATAATCTTTAATTCAGATAATTTTTTCATAACTTTTTTCATAAATGACTTGAGTTGTTGTCAAGTTCAGAACACAACAATATTTCAAAATAATGAGGATAAAAATAAAATAATGTGCTAATGGAAGGAAAAAAAATATTTTGTTATTGTTAAATCCATTTAAACTTCTTATGAGTAAACTTTTAAATTAAAAAATTAAGTGAAATATACACTTCCTCAAAGGCTATATATTTTTCCATGTACTATATATGCATATATATTAAAAGTGGTGAATGGGTACAACTTTAAAAAAATTTTAAAGACAAAAAACATTTTCAATAAAACTTGATCATTTCAAAATATTTGGCTCTTAAAAACTTTTCATGGTTTTAATTTAAATATAAAAAATATAAATAACAATGATTGGATAGTTTTTAAAGCAATTAAAAAATCTTTAGAAGCTGCTTACATTTGAATCTTTGAAAAACTAAATTTGTATCGACCCACTCATCCACCCTCCAATTTAAAAATAAAACAGGAAAATGAAATCATCTTAAATCTTTCTTTCCATACATTGAGTTTGTTGATAACAAAGAAAAGGGCGGGATTTAAAAAGAAGAAAAGTTTTTCTTGATTTTAAGTTATGATTTTTTTTAATGGCATAATTCAAGTTGAGGGTAATTACTCCTGCCTTATTATATATAAATCAAATTTCAAAAATAATAAATTTTGATATTGTAAATAAAATCAATAACTTAATAGATTATGTACATTTATTATGTGGACTATACTCCTCATGTATGTATATATATATATATATATATATATATATATCTGTTAAGTTCACAATGATTTTAGTCTATTAAGAGGCTGATAAAGAGGAGTACTGTAGATTGCATAATAAATATTAAAGAAAAACAAGCTTTATCTCAGGGATTCTGAAAAACAATAATAATTTTGTTGGGTTACCAATTATAAAATCAAAATATAAAAACCAATTTTGACCTCTTTATTCAAAATATTTTTTTCCTTTTAATTTAAATTAATAAACCAAATATAAATAATATTTTAAGTTTTTTGACCTTTTTAAAATTCCATAACAAAATTTGCAAAGTGTATGCTAATAATATGAGTAATGAGCATATTTTTCAATCATCTTTCAGACATGGAATTATATTTTATTTGAATTTTAATCGATTGAAAAAAAAAAAAAATGAAAATATGATTGTCAAAATGATTAAGAATACGAGTATAAATATGAAGTTTTGATCGGTTTGTATACCTGCATTCAATTTAACATTCAATGTAACATGGAAAAAAGTTTTAAGCTACGAGTTACCTCCCTTACATTTCTAATAGCCGGAAATGACATTTAAAAAAAGAGAGAAGAAAATGAAATAAAAACAGAAATTTAATAACCATTATTTAATTGATAATTAAAAAAAAAAAAATGAAAACCAATTTATCGGCTAATTCAGGATTCTAATTATTACATGAAAGAGTGGATGTTATTCTATTGTTTATCTTTTTTCTTTAGATGAACTTTCTTCCAACCACTGCTTGACAATTAATTAAATTCATAATATTTCTTAGAATTTTTCTGGGTTGTGAATATAATTTTTTCCAGGCAAACAAACATTTTATCCAATACAAATATACAAATTCCTCAAATTAAAATGGTAATTGATCAATTTCAATATTTTCCCATCCTAAATTTAGACATTTTTGAATAATTAAAAAAAAAAACGTTTTTAGGTTTTATGCTTTATGTTCTTATAAAATTAATAATATTTGGTAATTTTACTCAAATCTTTCATAAATATCATTAAAGACTCTTCATTATTTTGATAAAATTACTAAACTCTTAGAATAGTATGTTTAGATTTTATTGATATCTTCATCTAATTCATTTCTTATTGTATTTAATTGCAATCATTGGTTTGAAAAATAGATATCTGCCTCATCATCTTTTACTCTAATAATAATTCTCTGATATAAATCTTTATCAATTCCTAAAAATTTTATCAAATCTTTTTCTTATTCAGTATGAAAAATTTGGGAATAAACAGGACTTTTTAAAATTTTTGATTTCATTACAGTTTTCTGTTAAAAAAAAAAAATAGATGGAAAACATTTAAAACTATCAACTAAATTTAGACAATGCATTTTTAAGTAAAATAAAACAATCTCTTGAATCGTGTGAATTGATAAACATATAAAACTGTTCTTGAGCCTAACTTAGTTTGGTGCTTGACCAAGTATATATCCTCTTGAATTGTGTAAAAATTTGAAAGAAATTCTCTGAAGACAGAAAGAAAAAAAAGTTCTGATACTTCTAACCAAAATCAAGTACATTTAAAATCACAAAAAAAAAATCATTCTTTTTATATATGTTAATGAATTTGAAATCATTTCTCAAAATATTATCAAGAAATAAAAAGGTTTCACAATCTGAACTGACAAAAAAGGCATATTTTTAAAATGTGGGCAAAAGATAATAATAAGGTTGTTGGTTAATAAGTTGTAATTCATTTAAACTCTTCATTAATATCTCTTTATAAAAGAAAAAAATATATGCTGTTTTGTTATCCAAGGTTGTATGTGTTCTATTTGAGTCTGAATTGATACTGTTGTTTTTTTTATTTCCTTCCTACTAGTTAGGTGCATGGTATATTTCAAGTTTTATAGAATTATAAACAAAAGCCCAACAAATCCAATACAAACTATTAGATTTACCATTTGATACATTCATGGACCAACTACAATGTTCAGTGCTCAATATCTGCTTTTTATCGGCTTTCTTCGCCAGATATGTTGATGAAATTCTTATCCTCATATATAACCAAGACCAACAAAATAACTACATTCAACACAATTATTAACATAAACCATAACAATAACAATATAGGCTGCAGACCTAATGGTCTATATCACTCTATATTTTTCATTTTGTAGCCTAAACTTGGGGGGAAATAAAAAAAACAATAGCCAAACAAATGCCAATACTCCCAAAATATCATACTGTTTCCCCCACAAAAAAATAAAAATAAATAAAAATAGAAAGCTGAATTGTAGTTGGTCAGATTTTGGGACAAAGCTAGCCAACATTTCAGCATTCAATTTGTGGATTAAGATTGAAATAACAAATTAATTGATGCAACTAATTTTAACTTAGGAAAAGTGGCAGAAAATTATTCTTTATGATTTAATAAACAATTTCTGAAACAAACTTATGCCTACTGCTTTTACAGGTCATTTAATGTGATTTTTTCCAGTAATAATATGGCCTAATATTGGATTTCTAACATGCTGAGATTTTGACTGAAAATATCAAAGAATGTCTACATAATACTGCTTCAAGAAAATTTGTTAGAACAAAGACAGACCTATTGATTCTCTACAAATAAAAGCCTGTCACTTGGCACCCAAACCAAATAGATACAAAATGAGCTCACACAAATCTGGGACAAATCTAGTGAAGAGGATGATTAAATCACACATACATGTTTCACAGAAGTGCTAGGAACCAATGGCTACACCACACCAGCCATAAACGAGGTAAGCAACATCATTCTCAGAAATGTCAGTGGACTGGGTGTGTGTACACTCACTTGGCATACCTTGGTGGGAGAGTCTGGAGCATATGAACCCGGAGAACTGAATTTGTCACAATGGACTCAGTTTTAAAGATGAGTTGAAGATGAGTAGTAAACACCAGACTTTCTTGATGCTACCATACTTCACAAAAAAGAGAACATTCAGAAATCACAGAATATTAGATTAATTCAAGTGATCAACCAACTACTTTATTTCCTTCCTTTATCTTTCACCTACATTCTGATAGCCTTCATAAGCATATATAAAAATAAATGTTTGATATAAGAATTAATATACTAAAATTCACATTTTCAATTTAGGAAAAGGATAAATAAACACTTTAGAAATAACAATTATCAAAGTAATTAAAGTTTTAAAAAATAGTATTTTTGAACTATGGGTGAACAAATAAGATTACTTAAAAACTAAGAAATATTAAAAGAATTTGAAATAAAAAGTTGATTTCAAAACCCCCGAAAATTGTAATATTTTCTTATTAAAAAGATTTGAATTTTATATTTAACAAAATCATTTAAAAAGCATATCAAAAGAGGCGTGTTTCACTTTCACAAAAATGAATTAAGTTGAGTTTTTTTATGTTTTTGATATAAACTGAGCAAATATCGATATAAATAGATGCATTTCTCATTTGTGATCAGAAAATGGGTTTACCTAACATTATTGAAAAAAACAAAAACTTTTTAATCTTATTTTTCTCTGAATATTTTAGATTTCATACAAAACTATTTTTTCATTATTGTTTTATTATTCAATTTGACCATATTTGGTTTGGTAATCATTCAAAATAATTTGTAAATCCACAACTTTTTGAATGGCCGCTGATTGTGCTGCACGTTCTCGATCCAATTGTTTTTTTAGAGTTTCAATTTCTTTCACTCCTTCTTCGTATAATTTCTTATATTTATCAAGTTCAGTTTGTAAAGCATTCTTTTCCATATGAGCCGCAACCTTAACATGAATCAGTTCATCTCTCAGATTATCAATATCATCCTCCAGGGAAGAAATTGATATCGGAGGACTGAATGGATACTCTGGCTTCTCGTAATCTTTATTGGTTAATGGAAGGGGAGGCAAGCTTTTATGATCCTGTAACTTTTCAGTATTTTCCACAGAATTTAGGAAAGACAGGCCATAGCGCTTTGTGTTCTCATCAACAGAATTTTTATTGGTCTCATTTTCTTTCTGAAACATCTTTTCTAATTCTGACTCACTCCGGCGTTTAATGGTAGACTTAATATTTACAGACTCGTTATGATCTTTTGCTCGACGTAGCAAAGGCAGTGTCTGAGTTTTATTGTTGTTGTTGCTGATACTGCTGCTGTGTTTTAATCGAAGAGTCAAAGGTTTTGCCATAGAATCATTTTCATCATCATCATTGTTATCTTCCTGATTATGATTGGTCAATTGAAAATGGTGGTCATTGTTATCACAATCACCACTTGGGTTTGTAAAGACATCAACAGTAGAAGGGTTATTATAGATTGGCTTTATTGGTGTAACTTCACAATTTGATAAAGGTAAATCAATTAGATTTCCTTCAGGAACATCGACAGGCTCGCGACTTGCTGCAAATATAAGGTTGTAATATTTAATTAAAATCAAAGCTAATTTCTGATTAAGTTCAGCAGTGGCTCGAAAGAGTTCAGGATTGTCATCAGCATGTCGAATGATATTAGGGCCAAAAACCATTGCCAAGTTTGGAAGGGTCATTTTGTTGATGTGGGACTGTTCACTTACTTTATAAAGATGCTCGCATAAAAATCGTAAAATATGATAATTATCGTCTGCAAGATGATTAACTGCATTGATAAAACGTGGGATATAATCTTCATCTGTGTGTTCATGACTATCAATGGCATCTAAGGCAATACCCATAAAACGCTGAAAATGGCAACTTGGTATTATAGAATCAGGAAGCTCTCGTAAGTAAAGTTTTAACAGTGAAGCAACTGTATGAACATCTGCCTGTGTATGTTCAAATTTCAGTCGATTCCCAGTATCAAAACTTTCTTGTAGTTCTTTAATTAATACAAGTCTGCCAGGTAAACTAGAAAAAATAAGAAGAAATAAGTTATCAACTATAAGAAAACACATTTAAAAAAAATAAATGTTACATTCCAACCAAGATTTTCTTGAAATAGAACAGAAATTATTAAGAATCTGTTACACACTAATCTACCAATACCTTAAAAAATGACAGCATATAAGGAACTATTACTATTCATTAGTAATTATTTACCAAATAGAATGCGCTCTCTGGTAAGTTGTCCCGTTATTTAAATAATTGATTTAAGTAATTTATAAGCTGTAAGTCTGCTAGTTCAGATTTTTTTTCTCCTGCCTGCCAAGACTTATAAGTCACATCAGTTTTAGAGTAAAAATTTTGCTTTATATGGTAAACAGATTAAAAAGATTATATTCATATTTAGTTATATCTAGTTGGCTTTTGATAAGTAATTAGTGAACAAAATTTTACTCACCGATATAATCCTTCGTATTCAAGTCCTTTGATTTCTAAAAATTCAACACATTCTTGAACAATATAAGGAATCTTTCGGCCTTGTTTATGTTCAAATTCCATCGTTTCTTTTAAGGATTGACCAAAAATAGCTGGAAAAAATTTTTTTTTATTTAAATAGAGAAAATAGGATTTAAAAAAATGTTTTTTACTAATATTAATTTGATAAATATATTTAAAAAATTAATATATATATAATGAAAAAGTAATTGATATATTAATTTTAAAAATATTTTTATAATAATCTTTCTTTAAATAGGAAAATATGAAAAATACTAGAAGAATGTTTTGTTTTGTGTTTTTACAGCATAACAGCCATTTTAGGTAATTTAATGCTGAGAACAACCATTTTCGAGAAACATTATTTTCTTGTCCAGATTTAACTATTTAACCCATAGCTGGAGGAAATGTGGGGATTCATACCTTTCCCAAGAGTATTAGTCCAAATATAAATTCAAACGGAACGGCTGGGATTCAAACTCACATACTACGATTCCGAAATCTGACTGCCCATCTACTGGCCCAAGTCAACTTCCCCATTAGAAGAATGAAATTATCCAACAAAGAGAGAAACCCCAGAGTACAAGTCCATTATTGTAAAAGTAACTTATTGTAAAAGTAACTTTTTGCAAAAGTCAAGTTTGTATATATTTATTTAAAGTACAAAAAAAGAAACATTAGAGTTGTTGTTGTTATCAGTTTTAAAAAAAAGCTTAAATAGCAAAAATCACTAATTTCTTTGGAAGTATGGAATAGATATTTGTCTAGAATTGTTTCTAAAAATTGAAAATCTTTATCTCTAGATAAGTAATAAAAAATAATTTTTCTAAAAATCCAATTAAAAGATTTTAGAAGTTCGGCTCTCCCATAAAAGAAAGAAATCAATATTGTTTTTGAAAAGAAGGAAGAAAAACCAACACTTTCACAATAATGAAAAAAGAAAAATTTAAGTACCTCCACCTTGAGATTTATACATGACTCTGCGTATTGCACGAATCCAATCTTGTCTATCAGCTTCAGTGTCACAACTAAACAGCATTGTTTCATGATTTGAGACTCCATATTTGTTTTTTTCTAATGAAAACAATAAGAAATATTAATAAATGGATTTAATTTAGCAAAATACATCTAAATTAATGATAACAGATTTTTGTTTTCATAAAAGGTCTGACATCATAATAAGATTCCTAAAATATAATACCACTGAAACGTTTTTCTTCCCTGGAATGAAATTAGCATACATTAAGTTAAGAAATGCAAGTGCTTAAAAGATAATCTGGCACATCATTCAACAATTAATACAAAGAAAATTTACTATAAGCATTTACATCATTTTTATAATAATCCAATTAAAAAAAAATTATCTTTTTATTTCTTTAAATTCTGTTCCCAACAGAATAAAACTACTGTTAAAAATGCTTATTAAAATCCTTATTATACATAAAAAAATGTTTAATGTAATGAAAACAAAATAAAATTGTATAATGAATATTAAAAAAATACTAAAGGACAAAATCATCTAATGTCAAAGTCATTTATCCTCTACTTTTATTAATGATCACAGACCATACATGATGAAAAAAATGAGAATCACCCATTATTTTTTAAAAAGTTTTTCATGCTTTAAGTTCTAGGAAGTCATTAAGGGAAACCTGTTCTGAAGATGTAAACAACATAAAAAAGTCATGTCAACAAAACTGTGAAGGATGCAGAAAAAACCTACCAAGGAATGCATACAAGCATAGTAGAAAAAGATAAGGAAATGTATTCGTTTCCAAGAAAACATATTTGGTGAAGATTAGGTTTAAATTATTCTTCTGTCACATCAGTCCTGCAACTTTTCTAATACTTTTTCTAATATTTCATTAATATTAAAGAGTTTATATTTCCAAGATGAAAATATAAGTATCAAGTTCTTAGTATTTAGTAACTTCTAAAATAAACCATTTTGGTTCATTAGTTTAATCAATATTTATGCATTATTTAATCATTGGGTTAGTTAGTTCATTTATTGCGAGTAAATCACTAGCGAGTGAATTTTCCAGTTGGCAAATAAAAATAAAAATACACTTGTCTTTTTGGCAGTGTTTTTTTCACAGACAAATTTGTCATTAGTGAATTAAAAATGCCTTTCAACCATTCTAATTAAAAAAAAAAAAGTAAATAAATAAATAAAATGAGGAAAGTCAAATTATTTAAACAATAAAAGATTTAATAGAATATACTTTTTCTTTTTTAAATGAAAATGAAATTGATCACATCGTATGATTTCGCATGACTGTCTGCCAAACAACCTATCATGCTAAATCAAGCCATCTGGCGTCTGGTCTGGTGGCCTTTTCTTTTGAAGTATCCAAAACCTGGGAAAACTTAGAACTTATGCCTCATGCAAAATAGTTGTGGTTTAAGGTCTTTAGAAAATTAAAAAAATATATTATCAAATAAATACAGGCAGTATTATGTTTTTTTGTCAACTATCTTAATATCGAGGCGGGCGTGTAAAGTTAGAAAAACATTTTTCTAATTCCTTGTTTATTCGAAAAAGCATATGATTTCACATTAGATATGGAAAAAATTGAAAACATTGACTAATAAATTTCTTCATAAGTTAATTTCCCACAGACTTTCATACACGTTTTACAGGTTTTATATAAAATAATCATTTTTCATTAACTTCGAACAAAATTTGGAAAAAACAACCCAACCCAACCTAGACCTCTACCTCTCCCAAACCCTTAATATAAACCCTTAAAAAAAATCTAAGGACAATAACTCGAAAAACTGGGCACCACTTAAAATCTGTAAATAATGATTTTATTTCAATTTTTTTTTTTTGAAAATCTGGTAGATTTAATCTAGTAATCTAATAATTTAAGCCTATAATATTCCACTGAAATTTTCTTTACAAAAACCATAACGTGTGTGTATGAAAATTGTACCCAATTAACCAAAAATTTGATAAAATTTTAAAGTTTGAAAAAATTTTAAATTTTAAAAGTAAATACATTTCATTTCTGCATTTGCATTTCATTATGTAAAAATGAGCGTAAGTGCATGCAGACTTTTATACACTGAAAACTGTTATAAGTATAAAGGAGGAATACATTTCTGGGGAAATGTAATGAAAAGTTTATCAAATATTTATTAAAGAAGTCTAAAAAATTCCAGGATAATACCAAATTTCAAGGAATTGAAATGACTGGGAATCATGTTTGTGTGGCTAAAGAAAAACTGGGGAAGCATATTGGATCTATAGTTACAGTTGACATTATTATGAACTGGAGTCAAGGTTTCCAAATATGTTGGGCAAACACAAATGTAAATGCTCAAGGTGTGG
>JAYKTE010292697.1:0-11448 GCA_036873565.1 Xipholeptos notoides | reverse complement strand
CAGACCTCCGGGTCAGTCTCTCCGGGTGGGGTTACACCGTGCCTGGGCACCAAACCAGGTATTTCTGCGACCCCGCACGAGAAAAAAAACCAAAAAAAAAACCATAAGTTTTAACTTTGTTAAAGTCCAGCTAGTCAATGTTAGTACATTTGAAAATAGTTTAAAATACAGAAATTTAAGCAACTTTAAAAATAAAAACGTGTTAATTTTGTTAGCCAGAAGAAGGAAAAATTACAGAAAAATAAAAGAAATTAGGAAAAAATAGAAAAAAAGAAATTTTTTTTTAACTTAAATTAAGTTCAAGACTGACCAGGACGGCAACAATAGTTTACATATGAAGCATTTCTTAGTTGTATTGTTGCGCTTCAGAATATTATTCTAAAGTAATCATCCTGATGATAGTCGAAGAGAACCGAAAACAATCGGAAAGAAACTGGGAGAATATATGGAAATTTCGGAACTCAGAACAAGGACTTTTGCTAGAAAACAAGATAAAATTGAAAATGAAATATTAAAGATTAAAGCAAAAAATAGTATTTAAAAAAAACACTCGTTTAATTAAAAAAAATAAATCGAGTATTTTTTTTATTTTTATCGAAAATATTTTCCCCTTTTTTATGGACGACACAGATAGTCAAGAATGTATAACAGTGATTATATAATCACTGAAATACATTTTTACTATCTAGGTCCTCGATAAAAATGTCGAAAATATTTTCTCCTCTTTTAGTGAACAATTCAACAATAAAGTAATGATGAAAAGAACTATTAGGCACTAGGCGCATTGGTGTTTATTCAAGTGCAGATTTTTCAAATTTTTCAAAATATAATGTGAACTAAGTTTAACTGAGGCAGTAAATATTATCGAAATGAATAAAAAACTAAATTGTAATTGGTCACTTTTCGCCACATTTCGGCCAACTCATCCTCTAGCTTACTTCAGGTGATTAATCGCAACACCGGACAGGAATGCTGAATCTTGCAACCGTATCCTAAGAAACATGGTGTGATAGACAACAACTACTGAAGGAAGTTATTACTGGGGATACCTTGACACAGCTTTCGTTTCCGGTGTTGTGGTTAATCACCTAAAAAAGGCCGGTGGGTGAATTATCCGAAACGTGATAAGAACAAATACGAAGATGGGGACCACAGACTGCAAGAGATTAATACTTATGTTTGTCTTAAATGCTCAATACTGTCAAATGCCATTTTTATTCTTAGAGAAGTGATTTTTGCGCACGAAACACCTACGTTAAAAAGAAACTATTTTTAAATAAGAGTAGTATTTCTTAAAATACAATATCTCACCATAGCCACAAAATCTGATATAGCAAAATAGTAAACCTCGATACACAACCTCATAAATTTCCCTGTAAACAATGTACCTGTTTCTCTACCGACGTTAAATATTGTATATTTATTTTGCATCGTAAAATAAGCCAGACAAGTTATATTAGTGACCTTTTTACATAGTAAGGGTGGTCTTCAACTTGTATGCTATTATGTCGTCTTTCTACTTCTTTTCTCTTCATATGCAAAATGAATTTAATGTATGCTTGTTCAGAGATATAACAAATGTAGTTGAATCATTTAATGCTTTATAAAAATACACACAGGCGAAAGAAACCTGTTTCTTATTTTTGTGGTTTTTTAATATTTTGTTTATTTTGCAGTACTATTATCAATTTCTTTTATTTTCATGTACCTTGTGAAATATTTTTTTTGCTGGCTTAAAGTTGTTGTAAAATATCACACACACTAACTCACACACACATAAAATAAATCTTTTGTATAATTTTTTTATAATTGAAAAATAACCACTACCAATCCGCTCAATTGATAGTCAAAAAAATTAAGAGCCTTTCTGAATTTCTTTCTTCTTATTTATTTGTTTTTTATAGACCAGTGAAACGTTTTATTGGTCTCTACCATTGATAATAAAAGTAAAGAACTGTAAAACATACACTAACATATGAGGAAACAACGATTAATACTAATGCGAATACATAATGAAATAAATATTTGTTATAAAAATGTCAAATTATGCAAACAACAACCAAATACCTTTTCTTCGAGAAAAAAGAAAGTTAGGGTTGAATAAAATAAAAATAAACAAAGTAAAAAAAGATTTTAAAAAAGCTAGTTTTTAGACGACAAAGAAAATATCAAATATCTTAGAAAGTTCTAGGCGATTAATTTTCTCTTCTTTTATATGTCTGTTGTAATATCTCTAGGAACGGTTTAGGCTATTTTGTATGTATTGTTCTAAAAACTACCGGAAATGCAGGTTTTCAGTACTTAAGAATAGACTGTACTCAATTGTAATAAATAAATATTCATCGATGATCGTAAGTGTAAAATTAAGAAAGTTGATAGTTAATTATTTTTAATACGTCTTTATTTCTTTGTATCATGTGTTGGATTATATTTTATACTTTAAATAAGTTGTGTTTGTCTAGATTTGGAAGATTACATTGATATCTAGAGACAATTCATCCTTATAAATATTTACTAGTAAAATTAATCCAATGTTTTCTATCTTTTGAATGTAACTTTTTCACAGGTGAGTACAACATGACTAATTAAAATATCACAATTTTCAGTGCTTCATCGAACAAGAAATATTATGGTATTAATTGGAATAAAAACGATGTAGAAGACAGAAACTATTAAAAAACATATATTCACGAATATTACAGGAAAGGCAGGTTGAGCAATACCTTTGCTCAACAGTCGGGCGTTTAGCCTGTGACCTTCTCTAGTCGCACACCAATCTATGACTGCCGGAACCAGTTCAAGTTACCGGAGGTGACGTCATCGACGGAAGTGACGTCATCGGATCATTCATTAATCCCTTAGTGGAGGCGTCTCCAACAAGATATTCATTTATTTTCCAAAATCCTTGAATTAAGACTTCATAATTTGTATATTTATCTTTTCGATTTATTTGAGTGTTGATGATTTGTTCATCTATTTTTTCGACTGTTGTCCTCACCTTTATCATTGATACCTTCTTGATCCTTTTGATGAAGCATGATCATTTGTACATCTATGTTTCTTACTGTTGTCCTCGTCCTTATAATTTTTAGCTTCACGGCCAATTATCCCTCTAACTCAAGAAAAGTTTGTATCTTGATCGAAAGTCAGAAACATTTTACTTAAATCTGTATTCACTCCACGCAGATAGACTGCTTTCGATCTGTCAAAAACGAACGGATAGCGATGTTGAATTTTAGAACTTTATTTGTTGCGTTACTGGTCCGGTATGCAGTTAACTATGATAAGGATGGAGACAAAAGTCCAAAAGCAGATCTAAAAGAAATGTGTAATAAGAAAACCCCACTTAAACTGTAAATGCTGATCTTACGGATTACTTTGCTTTGAATAAGATGAACTAAATAGATATTATACATTTTCACCTTCTCCATTATATTTATCTTTCTGCTTGTTAAACTAAATATTTTCAGTGGATACTTCCCACATGGAAAAAATACGAATATATAAAATATACTTTTAAAACTAAAAAAAAATTATACAACTTTATTTAAAAAATCCTTGAGATTAGATAAAAGATGCAATATTTCAACAATAGATATGCATAGTTTTGATTACAAGACTATCAATTGCTGGACTTCGTTTGCCTAAACCGTATTACGTGAGTTCGAATCCAAGTCGTTCTATTTAGGTTTACATTTAGAATAATACACTTGGAAAAGTTATGAATCCTCACATTTCCTGCAGCAATGGATTAAATTGTGTATATTGTGTTATAAAAAAAACTACGTGTGGACAAAAGAATGTTTATCAAAAATGATTTTTATCAACATTAAATGACTTAAAATATAGATAGGCTGTAAAAAAACAAAAACACAAATCTTTTGCTCAAAAATCTAATAGATGATATTTTTCGAATCCATTTACTGAATTTAAGGAAAAAACTTTTTTTATCGTTATGCATTTTTTTTAAATAAATATATTGGTTGAAAAGGGCATTTTCTACAAAATTGTACAAATGCACTAACCTAAAAGCTGTCCAAATGGGGTCTTCTAAACCTAAGAGAAATAAGACAAGATAACACTAGAAATTAATTATATAGAGAAAGAATGTATACCCAGGAGAGAATGTATGCGTCATAAATAGAAAGTAAAACTAACAGTAAAAAAAAAAATAGAAACATGCGCAACTGGAAAAATAAAACAAACCTTAAATGTATAAGATACAGTTAAAAAGAGTGACGTAGAGTATGTAAAAAGGGGAAACTAGATTATGTTAAAGTGCTTTCAGTGTTCCGCACAGTCTACATTGCTTACATCGCTTCTCCTGACTTCTTACTTACTATAACAATCCTCACCCTCCCATCAACTGTTTAGCCACAAAACCCGCTGATATTATTTCCAAAGTCGACACCAGCATTATCCAGGTCGTCAACGTCACAGATCTGTTTCCCCTAATGACCCTTTCTCCTGGGTACAAAATCACGTGTTACTCGATTTTTTTTCTCAACGGAATTAGAATACATGGCTATTCTAAGTGATATGTGTCTATTATAATTAAAGCATTGGTGCGAGTTTTTTAAAGGTCTTTTTTTTGTTTTGTCTTCAGTTTTTTTTGTTTTTTTTTCGCAGTGCAGAATTGAGTCGGATGAGGAATGTTAGTTGAAGTTTGATTTTTTTCCATGTCAGTAAAGAAAATGGAGAAACGGCGGAAAACTAGGAAAAACTGCTGATGTTACTTCGAAAGAAAATTGATGCAGAAGATCCCGAAAAATCCCAAAGAAGATCATACAGATGTTACATAAATGAGTTTCGAAATAAAATATAGTATAGTAATGGGGCGTTTAACTAATACAAGTATATTCCTATGTTAACTAATGGAGCAATAAAATAAAGAAGTTTAGAAAATATCCATTGCGCATAGGCACCACGCATCTTCCGGTCAAAAATTATATTTTAAAGCAGGCAGATAACTCTTGCAAGACTAAAGAATTGTAGCATTGATGCCTAAAAATATACAATAGTATACACAAATAGGCGACTTATATCTCAAAAGAATCGCACCGAAATTCTGATCTCTTTTCTTACGAGAAATATCTGTAAAGAATCCAGAAATATTTCAACTTATTCAGAGGAGACGGTGCTTCAGTTTGATTTGGTACACTGAACATCATCATCAGCAAACAACTGAATAACGATGATGTTTCCTACTCTCATGAACTATCTCGTTTTTCTTTCCTTCTTACTATATTTAAATAAAGTTTATTTAAAATTATGAATCCATCATTCGTTATTTCTACATGGGACTTTAACTTAAAATATATATTTTTTAATTATTTCTTAAACCCCCATAGCATTCCTTAGTTTTTTTATATAATATAAACAAAGAACATAGAAGAGAAAAAAATTGCGCTAAATAATCTTTTCCTATATTCTCTAGTCCAAATATTATTTTCTTATGTAAGATTTCTTGTTTTCTGAATAACATCAAATTGATATTATTTTAAAACTTAAGCATGAATGTAGTTTTGTGAACGTTTTACCCTCAGCGTTAAAACTTATATCGTTTTCCTTACTCTTAAACAGAACCTCAATACTCCTGAACCCAGCTGTGAAAGGTCACTCGGTCTTGGGAATCTTAATACGCTAGTTCGAATCCTAGTCATTCAATTATGTTCATATTCAGACTAATAGCCTTGGAAAGTTATGAATCCCCACATTCCCTCCAGCTATGGAGTAAACATTACAACTTGTGTAATTGAAAAACAATGTGATTCGAATTAAAGACGATCATTCTCGGCATTAAAAGAGGGAGGAGGTTGATAATTCACAAAACAAGTCAATCAGTCTATCAATTAATCTGAAATAATGTTTAATTCCTATGTCTGTTTCAGAGACCTGACATACTTGCAGTTTCGCCAGTTTATATCAATAATATGTTGGAACGTTTTCTTTCGATCTTACGGAGTGCTTTCAAAGTTTCCATGTTATCTACAAGATTTTTCTACTTTTTAAAAACTCTGTTAGTAAAACAATTCTAGATGAAAAGCCAATAATCTTTGTTATGGAAAAGAACAAAAAATGAATAGCATATTTGGCTTGGAAAACAAAGGAATAAGACAATGACCATTATATTAAAGATGTTATATTTCTTATACAAAATCAACGGTGCCTTTCAGAAAGCCATCTTTCTAATTATAATGTTTTTCGTCATTTTTTTTCTTGGTTTGAAGTCCGTTATTCTTTGTAACTAGCACCTTGTAATTATTTCTTAGGTAGGCATGTATTTATAGATGGAGACTTGAAAGAAGAAAACGGTGTTGATTTTAGAAAGCTCAAAAAGTCAAAATATTCTTTTGTTTAAAAAAAAGGAAGTTTATTTTAAAATTTGGAAAATCCAATGTTTTTCTTTTTAAAAATTTAATACATTTTTTGCTTTTTGACTTATTGTGCATGTCTTTCGAGAAAAAATTTTTTTTTTTCTTTTATTCTTTTTATTGATACACTCACACACACATGTTCTTTCTATCTCTCTCTCTTAAACACCACATCTCCCTTACACTCTCATGATTACTCTTTCACACTGTCATAATTCCTCTCTCTCTCTCTCTCTCTCTCTCTCTCTAAAACTCTCATATTTCCTCTCTCTCTCTCTTGCCCTTATAGTTCCTCTCTCTTTTACATTCACATTGTTCCCCCCCTCTCTCTTACACTCTCATGGTTCCCCTCTCTCTCTTACACTCTCATAGTTCCTCTCTAGCTCGTACACTCATAGTTACCTCTCTCTCTCTCCTACACTCTCAGATTTCCCCTCTCTCTCTTACACAAACATACTCCATCTTTCTCTTTCAAAAAACATATACTGTTGTTCTTTCTCTCCCAGAAAAACATATTATCTTGCACTTTCTCTCTCTTACATACACGTACTCCCTCTTTCGTGCACACACATAATCCCTTTCTTTCTCTGCCACAGAAATACTCATGCTCTCTCTTTTCCACACGCATGCTCCCTCTCTCTCTTACACATACTTTCTCTTTCTTTCACATGTACCCCCTCTCTCTCTCTCTCTCTTAAAATTACTCCGCCTATCTCTTTTTCTTACACACACACATACCCCTTCTCTCTTAACACACACATACTCCCTCTATCCCTCTCTTAAACACGCACTGCCCTTCTCCCTCTCACAAACCCATGCGCACACATGCACACATTCTAGTACACATACAAACACACACACCAAATACATGGTCTCTCTCTCTATATCTCATTCGCACACATAAATAAACGCACACACCCTCTTTCTACAACACACACTCTGCTGCGCACACACGTGCACACGCTCTATCTCCCTCTATCTTCCCCTCTCTGTATAGCATATACGTGTGCTTTCCCTCTTTAACTCACCCGCTCACATACAGACACAAATACACGTTGTCTTTCCCCGACCACTTGCGTGAGTTTTAGTCTCTTTATCGTTTTTGGTTCTCTTTTTTTATCGTATATTTTTCTTTATATCTTTTCTTTTCTCTCGTTGTTCCCGTTCTCGGTGTTTTTTTCTATTTTTTAACGTTTAGTTTGTATCTCCCTCTCTTTATTTCTTTTCCAACTATTTCTACCTCATATTTCCTTTTCTCTTTTCGTTTTCTTTTTCTTTTTCCTTTTTTGACTTTATTCGGCAAAAACAGGTAGTCTTTCAGTTCATATATACTTAGTCCAGCTACAAACCAAGTTGGACAGAAGATCATTTTTACGCCCTCATTGTCTGTTTATTTTGTTTTACGGCATATCAAACTTAAGGTCATTTAATGGCGAGAACAATCATTTTTGATAACCATTCTTTTGTTTACGCGTAGTTTTTTGAATAACACAATAAGCACGATTTAATACATAAACGCGAGTATAGATAACTTTCTGAAGAGTATTAGTCCAAATGTGGACGTAAACGAAACGACTCGAACTTGCGAGTTAGGATTCCAAAGTCCGACTGCATATCCACTGTTCAAAGTGAACATTCCCTATATTTCTTAACAAAATCTCAGATGACGGAATATGTACTGAATAAATCAGTTTACTATGCAATCAGTTTACTATTAACTAATTTGATGGAATTATGGGAATTGGGAAATAAAAATTAGATTATATCACGGCTTTATGAAAAATAAAACTGGAATTAAACAGTCTATGGACATACGAGTGTAGTTCCAAAATTTAATGCATCCTATTTGTAAACTTTTAGCTCAAAACATTTAAAAGCTAACAAGACGGAAGTGGTACCATTGAAACGAGCGATCTTTTTTTGCTCCAGAATTCATGTTTCAACACAGTCACTTCCATGCAGTTTTGCCAGTGATGAATGAGAGTATGTGCTTTGGTCTAAAATTTTAATCTCTCTGTTGGAGGTATTGATGGTGTAAGACTCTAAGAAACCAACCCCTGTCATGGTCACGCGTCAGAGGGAGAAAAGCGTTATTGAATTCCTGATGTTCAAAGAAGTGTTGACATTGGGATGCCTAATTTTGTTCTTCTACCATCAGTGGATGTTACCAAAATCGTCAGTGACAGAATTTGAACCCAAAGCCAGAAGTGGTCCTTATTAGGAATAATAAAAACTAAAAATATTTTACCAAAAAAAAAAGTTCAATTGCAAATATATATCACAGGGGAGGAATATAGTCTAGAGAGGTAGTAGGGACAGCTGTCTCAGGAGTATATTAGTAGCAGTGGTAGTAGTAGGGATGATAATAATAATAATGATAATAATAGTAATAATAATAATTATAATAATAATAATAATAATAATAATAATAATAATAGATGTAGTAGAATTAATAATAGTTATCAAATAGCAATTTTTCAGAAGACGGGGTAATTCTCTCACCAAGACAATCAGAAATTAAAAGGATATTTTAGCTTAGTCCGGATGATTTTATAATACTGTTTATATCAGGTTCTGTTTTCCGATTGTTTGGTTTATTTTAATTACTAAATATTAGAGGAATGATCCAAATCTTTACAACATACCTTAGTAGACCAAAAACATTGCAACATATGACATTTAGAAAAATAATTCTTACCGGCATTAAATTACCGAAAATGTCGATATTTCTGTGTTTAAAGCAGTTTTTTTGTGTGTGTGAGTGTGTGTGTGCAATAAGATGTTTTAATGGAAGTTATGATGCGTATATTCACACTGTAACATATCGAAGCAAAATAAATAGAATAGATTTGGCTAGAGAAATGACAAAATCAATATAACCAACAAAAGGCAAACATTATTATTGATTTGTGATAGGTGATTATTAATGCCTCGTCACTTTAACAAACATCCGGCTGATTCGAAGCTAGTGAGAACTGATCTTCTATGCACCATCTTTGCTCCCCTGGTGAGTGAGTAATGGATTTTCTTCAACGCCTGTCCGCATCTGTCAGCGAAATATCGTACAAAAGATAACGTTTATAAGACCATTCCGTTATTTTTCTTCGCTTTTTTCAAATTGCTATTTGAAATACATTAAAACCATCAAAATAATAACAACAATAACAATAATATATATCATATATATGCTAAAATCTAATAGCATAAAATGAATAAATCAGAATTAAAAAGAAAACTATACAGATATGAATGTTGATAATGTAATAGCAACAATTGTCAACTTTTAAATTAGTCTATCTGATTATTTAAATAAGATGCAGACAAATAGAAGAACGTGAAATTTGTAGATAAATATCAAATCGTTGAGATTTTAAGATAGAATAAAACACAGAGTAATTAAAATTAAAAAAAAATTATCAGATAGCACCAGGTCTCTGGCTGAAATTAATATATATATTCTTACATACACATAACATATTTCTAGATGTTTACGTCGTAAAAAAATCAGATGTGGTAGATCTCTCCTTGGTCGTCTATTATCAAGGCGTGAAATACAAGTGAAAGTCTAAGAACTCGTCTGCATAGAGGTTTTACAGGATTCAAAGAATAGGAATATAAAAAGTTCTTTAGTGGGCCAGAAAGATAACATTAAAAAAGCCAATAAACTCCTCAGCTCGAAGTCTTATTACTCACTGAAAACTCGCGACACCGAATGAAGGGTTTAAAGAATAGTAATATAAAATGATCTTTAGTAGGCTGAACAGATGACATTAAAAAAAAGCAGCAAACCTTTTAGCCAACCCAATATATGCGCTAAGCTGCCCCGGAGTAGGCAACGTACTAAAAAATGGAAATAGCATGAAATCTAAAGTTAAAAGTAACGGCCAGTGATCTCAGTTAGAAATCGGAAAATATATCAGCCATTTGATATGAACAGGATTTAGCTACCCTGTCTGAAAGTCAGAAACTGCACATAAACTAAACTGAATACTTATATTTAAGTTAGCTGCATGTAGTGGCATGCTGAAAAAACATGTTCACCCGTATTAGGGGGGGAATTATATGAAATGCATAGTCGTCCATTATATATATTATATGAGCAATGCTATTTTCATACAACGAAGAAGTGGACTATCAACAATGTTCAACTGTTAGACTCATACGTGTAGTTTAATTTTCTTGAACTCTCTCTCATTCTACACCCTGTACATCTGGGAATTAAAGAATAAAATAAAATCTATGATATTTAATCTTATACATAAGTTGTTTATATATATATATATATACGCTCTCACATACGATTGAGCACTTTGCTAGTGGCCGTTCTAAGTTCGTAGCTTGTTTACATACTGGCTAAAATGCGATACTCTCCCCTACCTATCAAGGGGATAGAGTAACTTTAAGGAATAAGTTCTAGAAAAAAACAGCTTACTCGCGAGCGGGTAGAACACTGGACTGATGACGAATCAGTACGCGTTCGATCCCGACTAGCGCTGGACTCGTGTTTGCATAGCCGTCCTGAAGAGCCATGAATGGCGAAACAGGCCTGTCTACGGATTGCAATATTTTATTTATATATATATACATATATATATGAGACTGTAGGCCAGAAAAAATATGTGACACACCCACCAAGTAGATATGTCCAATGTTTGCACTTATGAATGCTGTTCATAAATCCAGAATTATCTAAGAATGTTATTCCAGACAAATTCAAGTTTGAACAGACTTTCATCTGGCAAGAAATCTTAAATCTTAAATCCTAAACAAACAAACGTGGATTAAAATTGATGATAAAGACACATTTAAGTCACAGTTAGATAAGAATATTGTTTGTGTCATTTTGTATATCTACTTGATCAAGCACCAACTCAAGTTAGGCACAAGGCCATTTTCATGTGCTCATCCCCGGGCTTTTGTAATCAGTGTTGCCCTTCACCTAGATGGTATATCTACTTGGTAGAGCACCAACCATAGTTAGGCACAAGGCCATTTTCATGTGCTCATCCCCGGGCTTTTGTAATCAGTGTTGCCCTTCACCTAGATGATATATTTACTTGGTCGAGCACCAACC
>JAYKTE010292586.1:0-11449 GCA_036873565.1 Xipholeptos notoides | reverse complement strand
AATATTTAAAATGTTAAAATAATCATCATTTCAACTTCCTAACTTTAAAATAAATTTCGTTTTTAAAAAATAAAAAATAAAAATATATAAAATGAATAAAGAAAAGGAAAATAAATTTAAACGTTATAGAAAAAAATGAGGTTTTTGTTATGACGTTTTATTATGACGAATTAGTCATCTTTGGAAACGAGGCTTGCAAGCAAACAAGCAAACAAGTTCGATAGAGTTTTAGTAATATAGAGAAGAGATATAGGCAAATTTACTATATATATATATATATATTAATCTGTAGAGTAAATTTTCCTTAAAGTTAAAGTGCTCAATATCAGTAATAGCCCACTATAGATAAACAAGGTGGCAACCTAGTGGTCTGATGACAGTGCAGGCAAGAAATTGACAGTTATCAAAGGCCATAGACTCCATGTCTCCACTTATCTACTATATATATAGTATAATAAAGCAGAATGTTATTATTTAAACAAATATTAATTTAAAAAATACAAGAATAAATTTAAAAGAAAATATTAAAAAGAAATATAAAAATTCTTTTTAATAACACTTGTTTGAATGTGTGTGGAGGGTTCATTTTTCAAATAATAGCCAATGCCTTCAAATTTGGGTAGATCATGGCCTACTAATATACATAATGTATATTAGTAGGCCATGGGTAGATGAATAATTCTATTTGCCAACAAGTTCTGTCATGCTAAGCTGTAGATTTCCATATTTCCCTTATCTATTTTACACAATAACTGTTCGAAAGATGATGACAACAGTCCGTAAGAAATTAATACATAAACTGATTTAGTATTAGTTTGAAATCATTATTAAATGGTTTTAATTGGAAAGACTTTTGGACACACAAATATATATAAATTACATAAGATGTGAGTGATGGTTGTAAATGATAATTATGGTGTTGCATTAGTATGTCAATATTACTAAAATAAATAGAAATCAATTTTATTTCTTTTACAGTACATATATACATATATATATAAACTAGAATTTTCTAAACCTTTATCCATATGCACCCTAAAATTGTCCTAGAAGTGTAGGAAACTGTTTCTACTCATGCATTGTATGTGCCCCATTTTAGTAATTAAACTCTATACATAACTCTCCATTTTCATTATGGTCAACATTTCTTACTCTTCTGCTTCTGTAATTTTGCTTATCATTTTTTCAGAAAAAAATGCATATTATTGGAAGTTATATACACTATGTAACTTCCTATAATATGCATTTTATATATGGAAATTTATCCATGTGTGCATATTTGTTAGTTTATTCCACATGGACTTCAAAATGGCTAGGTGTTGTTTCAGAATATCCTTGATACATATCAAAAATTGAAATAATCAGTTTCTAGAAGGAAAGGTCCAATCCAAACAAAGTTTTACATTCTCAATGTACCATTGAAAGAATTGATCAAAAGTTTCAGGACTACAGACCCCAAACTACTTTGCACATTTTTGGTTTAGAGACTTATATTTGATATATGGGGTATTAGGACCTGTAGAACACATTCGATTTGGTTTTCAGTCAGAAAAATAGCAGCTAAGGGGTCAAATGCAACCCGCAAGCAAGGCATAGCAAGTATATATTAAAAGACTCTTTAGTATCAGATTCAGTTTTATAGAAAATTATATCTTTGTAAGAAAAAATAGAACACTTGAACTAACTTATATAGCTTATCAACTTTAAAAATCCTTTTCAAATCTTTATTCAAGGCATTTAATGAGTGATGCAACACTTTCACGGGTCCACACCATTAGGAACTATGTATTAACTGCTTGCATGACTAATTATGATGACTGCATTTCACATACTTGGATATTTTATATTATCAAGTATCAACAAGAGAGGATTAAATGAAATACAAATGAATTAGGAAACAATACTTCTGACTTTTATAGAATTAATAGACAAAAAATTAAATACTCTAAAAATTCTTTATTGAACTCATTAAAAGGAAAAAAATAAACATAAGAAAAAAACGTCAGCAACAATTGAAACTTATTCTTTACAAAGCCATGTTGCCATTGTAAGTGAGAATTTGGCTATTTATATTAATGAAAATTATTTAAATAGTATTTGAGTTACCTATTTTGAAATGGGTTAGGAACTATTATAAAGGTTAAACTCTAGACCAGTGATCAGGAAACAGGGGTAAATTACCCTAAGTGGAGTAAATTAGAATTGGGGGGTGATAATGAATATGCCATGGATATGGATGTGTTAAGTGATGGATAGTTGGAGAAAAGAACACATCAGGGATCCCATGATCTTTAAAACTATGGAAACGGAGAAATATCAGTATTGAAACTGCTTCATCAATGTTGAATCAGTAATGAAACTGTTTTTAACCCTCAGTGAGACCGCTTTTTCATTGTTGTTTTGATGGTGCCATTTGCTCCTTGATTTAACAGTCTTTATTTAGCCCATTGTTATCCACCTTGTGATTTTTTGACCTCGCGTGTTACGGGAGGAACAACCAGAATCTTTACTAAGAGAGTCTTGGATAAGGGGATCCAGAGTGTTTCCACGTGTGGGGGTAAATTCATTTTACTACAAATTCTATTGCGGTAAAAAAAAAAACAAGTTACCCAACTCTTGCTCTAGACATTTATTAACAATTTTATATAAAGACCAAAATAGCATGATTCAATTAAAAATGAAACAGATCAGAATCTTTTTATAAAGGCATATACAATCATGGTCGTGAATGACATGCATTGTCATATGTCCGATTAACATCATCTGACCAATATGAAAATGAATGAAAATTTAAATACATGTAAACATGTATATATTCATACAATTCAATCTACACAAATTTTGAAACAAATTGATAAAAATCAAGAAAAACAACTGTATAGGTTTTTTTAATACAGAAAAGCCCTGATGAACAAAAAATTTAAAAAAAAAAAAACAATGGAACCTTCACTTTTTTCAACTTTTCATTAAGTATATATTTAATGACATTAAAATATGGTGGTAACCCCACCGGATAAATTTTATAGACAAGAAAAAAAATTTAATCAAAATCTGATATAAAAGTTCTATGAAATAAAAAGGAAATACAAATGTAGATAAAATGCAAAATTTATTATGATTTAGCTCCAGAGAAACATTGAGACTTTTTTTTTATAATATCACAAAACTGATTTTAGGGACAAACATTGTGAATATTTAACAATTGTTGGAAAGGAGAAACTAAAAATGTGACACCAAAATTATGCTAACCTAACAACTGACAGGGGTCAGGAGCAAAAAACAATTAACTATTAAATACTGGCTTTCATGAAAAAAAGTAATAATATTAATAAAAAAAATGCTATTACTAGCTAATAAGGATTACTAAATAAAAACTTGGGTTGGTGACTTGTCACATCAACAATGGTAAAGGTGTTTACAAGACAGAACTTGATTTTATTAAAGAGTCATTACAAGAATAAGAATATAATTACAGAAGTAAAGAATATAAAAAGTTAAACAGATTAACACACAACAGTGGCAATTATTAGCTGTAATAACCTATTTTTGTACAAAATTTGTAAATAATTCTTTGTTTGTTTGTTTGTTTTTAGTTTTGTGGCATATCAACCTTTTTAGGTCATTTAATGCCAAGAACAATCATTTTTTGATAAAGATTCTTTTTGTCGCACATTGTCTTTTTGAATAAAACAGTATGCACTATTTAATCCATAGCGGTAGGGAATATGGAGATCCATACCTTTCCCAAGTGTGTTAATCCAAATCTGAACGTAAATGGAACGGCTTGGATTCACACTCCATATTACAATTCCAAAGTCTGACTGCCTATCTACTGTCCCAAGTAGACATCCCCAATTAATCTTTGAGAATCAGAAGCATCAATATTGGTCAATAAAGGTTAAGAGGTAACTTGATTTAATTTAAGTATAATTTCAATGTCAGTTAAGGTAAACAACAAAATGTCAAATACAGTAATAATTGGGAATAATCAAAATTTTAAGTTAAATAACTAATTGACCCATCATTTGACAACAAATAAAATCTAGAACAATACTGTAAATCATAATCTAAATCATTTGTATTTTTCTTGTTTTTACAGTTATCACCACATTTTAGCCATTAAAAATTAAGAAGGGAGGTCCACTTGGGACAGTGGATAGGCAGTCAGACTTCGGAATCATAATATGCGAGCTTGAATCCCAGTTCTGTTTCCATTCATATTTGGACTAATAACCTTGAAAAGGTATGAATCCCCACATTCCTTCCAACTATGGATTAAATAGTGCATATTGTATTATTAAAAAAAACTATGTGTTAACAAAAAAGACGTTTCTCAAAAATGAATGTTATTGGCATTAAGTGATCTAAAAAAGGTTGATATGCTGTAAAACACAAACAAGAACTAAGAGTTTAGTGTAGTGAAAAATTTAATTTTCTGATCTTCAATAAATAGCACTAAAATGTATGAAAAGAAAAATTCAATGGAGCAATTAAATAAATGAGAATAAAAATCCAAATAGTTTAATTAATAATAATAATATTAATCAAAACTCATCTAATGAATTCAGACAATATCTTAGATAAATGTAGTCCAACTGATACAAAATAATTAAACACTATTTGGGATCAGTTGAGCTAGATTTATTTATTGCAAGTTTCATTAAAGAAAGAAAAAGATACACTTATAAATGCTCATTATTGATTCAATAAATGTTTTATTTATTTGACCCTGCCCTCATAAAAGGCCATGGATAAATATTGATTAACCTAATATCTAATAACAATTCTTAATAACGAATTCATTCTGACAATGGAATGCATTAATAATCATTAAATTAGTTCAGATGGATTAAAAGCATTTTATAATGAATGCTTCATTAAATATATCAATTGCACTGATTGCAGCTACAAAACAAGCGAATATTATCCAGCCAGAGTCCAGTGTGTAGCAATAAAATCCTTTTAATTTTCAAGTGTTTTAAATAATTTTCAAGAGCTAAAAAAATTATTCACAACTATATTTTGGTTTATTTCTTTAATAATTTTTGTAACAATCCTGAAAAAGGCTTTATAAGTCCAATATGATAACGGAAATCTTTAGTATATATTTAGTGAATAGATAAAAAAAACAGAGTCCAAAATAAGATTTAATTGTGTTGGTGTGTGGTGGGTGACTACTGATATGGGTGATTCTTTGGTTGAAGAGTCACAAAAAATCGGAAAAATCTATAATCAGTTTTTTTTTTTTTTTTTTTTGTCTTCAGGGTAGGGAAAGATGAAAGTGTGAGAGTGATCATTAAAAGAAATTAAATTGAAAGTAGAAGATAGCAAATTTTGGAAATACATAAAAGCATCATTTAATTTCATTTCCTAAGATCATTTTCATGTAGTGAGTGTGAGTGAGTACCCTATTTCTGAAGAACTTAAAGTGGAGTAGTGTTTAGTGAGAGGAGGAGACAAACAACAAATTTACTTGTGTGTGAGTGTGTGCACAGTGCACACTACTACTGCTGCTGCACATTCACATACAAATGATTAAAGACAATTTCTGATATTTTCCAATCGAATCAGAACCAATCAAAAAAGGGTCACATTATCAAAACCTCTGCCCGCACAACAACAACTAACACTTACAAAATAAATTAAAAATAATATCAATCAGTAATTTTTTTTAGTCTCTGTAACGAGCATTAGGATTGATGGATAGAACATTATTTAAAAAATTTTCTTTACTTCTTTTTTTTTTACAATTGAAAAAATGCCAATAAAAATTTCAGTATCAATACGAAAAGGAGTTCCACAACCAATTGTATTGAAGAAGAAATAATGGATGCTATGCTGCTGGCACTGGCGTGTGCTCTGTGTGTGCACCATTTTAGCAGTTATTGGCAGTTCAAAGATATACAATAAAAATTGGAATGGTGGTAAATATTGGATAAAATAGTGAAGGGTGGAAGTGGAAGTATTAATAACATAAATAAATAATGTCTTTTGTAAGAGATATAAGACATCACAAAAAAATGAGGGAGAGGGAAATAGAGATTTTAAATTTCCAAAAACAAACATTTTTTTTAATTAAATCAGCAAGGACAAGGGTCTTTACACGTATTACCAAACCAACAAAAGATTATTCGCAAGAACTAGTACATTCGCATTTATTATCTATTTTTAAATAATAATGATGATGATGATGGTGGTGGTGGTGGTGATGGAGGAAAACAATTATGATAATATCATCGTCATAAATTAAACCTGTATGGTTGTTTGTTGGTCATGAGAAGTGATAAGACAAAGAGAAAGAAAGAAAGAGAGAGAGTTAGGGGCTATTTAAAAAGGTAAAAGGACTTAATGAGATAAATTTATGAAAAGAAAACATTATGAAACAGAAACACAATGCCTATTTCACAAGCTAACATTTGGTTTGTTGAAATGTTAGAAAAGATGACATTTTGGCAAAAAGAGAATTAATGGAGTGAAAGAAAAACCGTATATATGTCATTAGTGATTATTATTCAGTAGTGGAGTGTGAGTGAGTGGACGAACGAAAAGTAGTGAACACCGAGAGCAGCCAGTCCAGTCCAGTCAGTCAGTCAGTAATAATAAACAACAAGTAGCAGTAGTCAGTCAGAACTTTTGGTGATAGTTGTTAATGTTCTTGTTGTTGTGGCAGTCAGTCACAGTCAGTCAGTGGTTGGTTTGGTTCGTTCGAAGTCACCATTTGTAACGTTTTCAAAAAAGGAAGGGGGAAAAACGAATATCTGAAATAACATGTAATTTTACAAGTATTTTGGAAGATTTAAGACTTAGAGAAAAAGACAAATGAATACTGAACAACAGTATTCTTTATTAGGGATCATTCTCTCTTGTCCGCCGAGGCCATTATTTGTCCACATTTTTAACATTATTGTCGAAAGTGACTATTAAGACCTCTCCAACCTTGACCCAAATTCTTTTAAGTTAAAGCCAAGTTTGTTTTTTTTATTAATTTGTCATTTAAGTATTATACATCAATTAAACATTTGAGAAAAATCGATTTTTTAATAAAAAAAAGTATTGATTACAAAAATTGCAATGAATGGTGAAAAAGGAAAGTGAAAGTAAACTGTTTTAACTTGACATGACATTCATTGGCAATCAATCCAATATTGTTGTTGGTTGATAGTCGTTTAAATTGAGCAAGAATACACTTTATTGCTCAATTTAAACGCCTGTCAACAACGTAAATAAATATTTATTTTCCATTAAGAAATATAATTTAATTGATTTTCTTTTTTTCCTTTTTAACATCCACTGAGGTTTTTCTTTTTATTTTCTGAAAAATACCAACAATTAGGTTTTAAAAGACAGACAGCCCTGCTAAAAAAGAAAAAAGAAAACACTCACTATTTTTCACTTATTGTCACTTATCTTATGAAAAACTTTTTTCCACAATTTCTAAAAAATAATTTAGATGAAATAAATTATAATTGGTAATAAATAGGACTATGCTTTTATTAAAGAATATTCTTACCATAGACTTACTTGACTATTTTTTACATTTCTTTTAATTCTATATAGTTATTAGTAATAACTAAATGGTAAAATTTCAAAATAGTCAAGAAGTAGGGAGGGAGGGCTGGCTCTGACAAGAATATTTTTTTAATAAAAGAATATTGTCACAACACAGCACACAGCCCTAGTAATAAAATTCATTGAGGAGGAGGTGGCAGAAAAATGGGTTGTCTATTTCATTATTAATATTTTCTTTAAGTTTAATTTTGCCAATTGATAGGTAACTAAGTAAGTCGTCACACTGTTTGGAGTGGTGGTTGTTGGGTTTTTTCTTAACGGAGTCTTTCTTTTAAAATCTACTAAAGAGCAAGTAATTATCTAATCAAAATGAAATTTTCACAGATTATTAAGTAAAGAATGAAATTTATTAGAGTGTAATTTCTTTCATAATCGATTTATATATATATTTTCTTTTGTTTGACTACATGTTCATCCTCTCCTACAACAGGAAGTAAAAGTAGTATCAAATGAATAGGCCAAAAAATATATTTGAATTTTATGAATAAAATGAAAGCCTAATAAATTTCATTCATTTTCTTCAGTAGATAATCAGTGGGTGAACATTCATTGATTAGTAACTGATTTTTTGGTAGATTTCTCCGTTAAGAAAAGTAAAAATTCCATAACTTAGCCAGATTTTACGAAACTAAAGTAAAGTACCCCTTCCCATTTTTACTGCGTAACGAGGTCACAACGCTAAACTAGAAGATTACTCGTTAAATTATTTCAAACCTAAATACAAAATAGAAAAATCAATTAATTTGAGAATCCATCTTTTCCCCCCTCTTTTCGGTCTCTATTTCAATAGGTAACACCGACGACAACAGTGGATGATTAAGAATTTACATGTAACTTTTACTTTTTCCACCAGTCACCACGCAACAACGACCACTCATTGAACTTATTCTAAAATTGTCCTAAAACAAGTAACACTTCAAATCTTTGTTGGCAAGATAAATCATTTTTGACAGTCTTCAAAATGTATTTCAAAGAAATAAAAATTAAAACATTGCAACAACACGTTTAATGGCAACCCCCCCCCCAAAAAAAAAAAAAAAACTTAAAGAGTTTTTTAGTGGCTTCGCAGAATGAATGAATTTAAAATTGCTTTCCTTAATTCCAAATTTAATTGTTTTTTTCCAAAACCCAAAGAAGGGATGTTAGATTAAGCAATAAAATGATGGAAAGCAAATAAAATACGATAGTAAAAATTATTTTGGAACGGAAAAATACATGAAAATTTTATGAAGTGGAATTTTGTCAAAAAATACACTTGGACATTTTTCTCCAAACTGTTGAGTTTTTTTGGGGGGGAGGGTTTTTTGTAGTTTAAAATCGTAATTTCATTTAATTATTTTCTATTAGTAGTTTAACTAAAATATTCAAATATTTTTTTAAAGCGTTGATAATGCCGATAAAAAGTTTAACTGATGTGATTGTGAGGAAAAACTAGTTAACTACAAAAAGCATTGACTGTGACTGGACTGACTGGACTGACTCCACAAGACAAAAAAAGCAAAATAGTTTTAAAACTAAATCTTTCCTAACTGATTTTAAAACTGGGAAATAAATCATAACTCTCTACTAAACTCTACCAAATTAAAAAGAAATAAAGAAACGTCAAAAGGGACATTTAAAAAATGTTATAGTTACTTAATTTCGTTAAAAGTTACACACCCCAACATTCAACAACACAAAAAGAATTGGTAAACTTAAACTAGTTTTAAATTTCTAAACCCATTAAGGAAAAAAAATCAACCATAACTTCAGCAAATTACAAAGAAACGGGAATAAGAACATTAAAAAAAAGTAGCAATTCTGATGGAAAAATCCTGTCAAGTTACACAAAAAGGGGAGTATGTTAAGTAGTTTTAAATTTCTCACTTCCAATTAATTCAATTAGAATTTAAAAAAAAAAAAAAAAAAGGCTAACCTTAACTTTTGCAATTTTTAAATTGAAGTTAGGAAATATAAAATTAAAAAGTGGGTTTTTGAAATGCAATAAATAAAAAAGAATGGCAAGATTGTTCTTAATGAGTGGGTGTTAACTGTTTAAAATAAAATAAAAGGGGAATTGTGTCTACTGCTACTGGGTGGTCCAAAATTCGGGGATCATTTTTTTCCTCTGATTTCTATGAATAATTATAAAACAATAAAATAAAAATGCCTATTTCTAGACAATATATCGTGTACATTTCTGTTATTAATATTAAGATATAGTGTCGCTTTTCTACTAAAACTGAATTTTTTTTATCCTAATTTCAATATTATAACAAATAACAATGACCAATGTCTTCACCTCCCGTGAAATGAAAGAAAGAGCGCACACGCACCCACCGACCGCACAACTCTACTTTTCTTTAAATAAAAATATGTACACGTATCGAAACTAACAATAAAAATGAAATAATTTTTCCAATCAAAATTATGAATTTTCTATAAAGAAAATGTGTTAACGAGTCCATTTATTTACTTACCTGGTTAGGGCTGGGAATCTTAGGCAGGTTCTCCATCTCGGTTACTGTTTTTCATCAAATGCTACAATCTGAATAAGCAGCAGCAAAATTGTGTTATTAAAAACAGCTATATTTAGGCAATTAAAATTATTCATATATTTTATCAAATCAAATTAAGAAAATCTTAAACAAAATATTCCTTTAACCCGAAATATTTATGAGTTAGTGATATTATAGTATTTTCTTCATTCCTGTTTTTGTTTGAATTGCTACTTCCGGTTGCTGTGTCATTACGAAATTTGTAGCGGTAGAGGGTTCTCCCTCTGTTTTTATTAAAAAATTAGGTAAGTAACTTCAGAAAAAAAATATCTTTTCGTCTGGTAAATTACTTTTTAAGGCGTAAAAAATCAAATGGTTTCTTTCTTGAATTTATTTATTGTAGTCATAGTTTTAAAATAAGTGCCTAAAATCACGTCCCAACTCTTTCCGCACATGCCGGAAAGTTCTTTCTTTGTACTTCACTTCACTAAAATATATTAACTAGTTACACAATTGGGGATTATTTTCTTAATCTTCGAGAAAAATATGAAAGTAATGTTTTGAATTCCGATTTAAATGTGTGTCTTTAATTGATAACTTTTTTTTTTTTTTTAATGAAATTTTAAACCAAAAAATTGAAAATTTTTATATTGGAAGAAATATTTTAATTACACTTTTACATCAATTGAAATATTAAAATAGTGAATGTAAAATTTAAATAGTTTTATAACGGTTTGAAATATTTCTATGATTCATCAATCATTTCTGCCAGTTAATTGTATCAGATTGATCAATGTCAATGTAATAATACTAAAGTTTTCTGATCTGTTCCAAGAATTGTGATAAAAGCAGTTTAACAAAAGAAAAAGAGCCTTTAACCTGAAATTTTAAACCGTTGCTTCAAAATTACATTAAAATAAAGTATGCCAGAATCTGTGTACAAATCATTCTTTGGAAATTTTTAATTTGAAATGTTTAAACCTATTTTTGCATAAAATACTTCAATAATTAAATTGTTTTATGCACAAATTAAATTTCATGTGTTCAAAATTCAGTACACGACAGCAAAGGGAAGTAACAACATTTTTTTTTCAGATTTTTTATTTAAAATCAATTAACAAGTGATAAATAAAATTTACAGACAGCACATCAAAACTTACACTAAAATCATCTTTTGTTGCCTTCATTTTTAAAGTTAAAAATAAATTCTTCCTTAATTTTTATGAACAAATAATTCTAAATTACATTTTATACATAGATTTAATGATTTTTACAAACAATAATGTAAAAGGTTTGTTTCATGAATAAGCTGAAATATTACTTTTAATTTGTTATTTAAAAAAGGTGGACCAAGCAAATTTATGAAATTGCTATATCTCACATTGAACGGATAGAACAATATG
>JAYKTE010292475.1:0-11451 GCA_036873565.1 Xipholeptos notoides | reverse complement strand
AAAAGAGAGGGAGAGAAAGAGAGAGAGAGAGAGAGAGAGAGAGAGAGAGAGATAGAGAGAGAGAGAGAGAGATATAGGAGGAAAGAGTGTTTATGTATAAGTGTAAACGTGCCTTTTTGCGTTTTTGCGAGGTTTAGCATTATGTAAAAAATGATTTATTAAGTTTTAGCTGCTGGCATGGTTGGATCTTGATTATCAATAATACATGTTTCAGCACTTTTTATACATGACTGTTTACATACTCGTGACAACCGACCAGATTGGCATAAAATCACATCTACGAGGGTCGTCCCAAAAGTAATGCCACCTATTCTTTAAAGTTATTTTTAGAAGTTCAAGAGCTATGAACACAGGAATTGTCTCATTCAAACGAGCAAGCCTTTGTGCTTTATAATTTTTTTTCTGCATATTCACCACCATTCTCAATGCACTTGTGCCAGCGATGAGCTAGGCCGTCTATTTTTGCGTCCTTAGCGCACTTTTTCACTCACAGGTCTCTCGCCACTCTGAAATCGAAGAATCCATGTCTTAACTGTGCTGAAATCAATTGTATCGGCGTCGTAAACGTTCGAAATTCGCCGGTGAATGTTGATAGGTCCAATTTGTTTCTGCATGGAGGAATTTAATGAAGATTTTCTACTTCTGACCCACATCCATGACAGGGGGGACTTTCTTTGAGTCTGACATTGTAAACATTTGCAACATGGAGATGAAACTTTCGGTTGATGAATCCATAAGTTCAGTCATCATAACAATGCGATTTGTAATACGGAATTAATTAATTTAGTTTTTAAATATTTCTCCTTGATATAGTAGTGTCTTAGTAAAATTAAGTTAACTTCTTATGTACATTAAATCTTTTATTTCAAATGTACACCCAAAATGGACTTGGTTTAAATTGACAAAAGGTATTTACTTTTACCATACAGGAATAATCAGCGTATTCTTTTTAAGTAATAGCATTGGAATTAGCATTTTTTAAATTATTTTCTAATACTGCAATTTTATTTTGCTTAATGGTAAAACCAATTCGTTTTATAAATAATGGAGTTTTTAGAATCTCTTCCTTTATAATTGAAAAATTATGTAATGGAATGAACAAGATTGAATTGAGTATTATTGAGGCTTCAGCGATGCATGTGTGTGTTTCATTTATCTTCAATATTTTATGGGAGGTAAATAATGACTAAATCAATATCCCCATCTTGTCTCAAGGGGGCATGGAGGTTAAAGCCCAGCAGAACTAATAAATGTGAAATGGCTGATAAATCTGCCATATACGAGGGTCATTCCAAAAGTAATGATATTTATTTTTAAAGGATATTTTAAAGTTGAAACGATACGTTCCATTAAAACGAGCATTTTTCTGTCCCCCAGGTTTTTTAAAACATAGTCACCCCTTTCGGAATGCACTTTTGTCAGCGATGAACAAGAGCCAGTGCATGGGCATCTGGAGTGCGCTTAGAAATATTGTTCTTTAGACATGCAGTCCCGCCTCGACTCGTCACCGGGCGGCTATGCTCGCTTTCATCCGGGACGATGAGCGTCTCGGATACAAACTATTCATAGACTTTTTTGTGTTATCTTTTACCCAAGATTTTTCGTCCACGAATGGTTTTCTTTTCGAGCCATGATCATCATGCTTCGTTCCAGCCAGCATCATGGTTGTTATGGGTTGTTCGTTCGGGGTCCACTTGGGGCAGTGAATAGGCAGTTCGACTTCAGATTTCGGAAGGTAGTTGAACTTCAGAAACATACTAACAATCTACTAGGAAACAATGTGAACACTAACAAACAGTAAAAGGGGAGGTTAAATTAGCAAGTTCTTCAGATGGTAACTATAAAATTACTATGAAGTACCCCCAAAGAAATACGATCAGCCTAAATTAAAAAAAAGCGATGCCATTTTGCAATCCCCTCTGATTAATTCTGGCGGAATAAAAATAGGAAACATTACTTTTGTAACAAGCTTCATATTTTTTGAATGAATTGGAAGTTAGTAACTTGTCTAAAGCGCTCGTTACAAAAGTAATATTTCCTATTTTTATTCTACCAGAATTGATCAAAGGGGCTTGCTAAATTGCATCGTTTTGATGCATTCATGACCTGAATCTTCTATCTCTCTGTCACAGATATTGACAATGTGAAACTCTAAGAAAACAATCCCTGTCATAGATGTGCATTAGAAACAGAGATGCACAATTACATGTCTCCATGCAGAAAAAATTGAACTGATCAACATTCACTGGTGGCTATTAAGCGTTTATGAAGCCGATGCAGTTGATTTCTGCACAATTAGGAGATGGTTTCGTCAATTTTAGAGTCCCGACAGAGATGCGAGAGACAAAGCGCTCTTTGGGCGCGAAAATACATTAAGAATAGTGGTGACTCTACGAAATCTTAATTCTGGAGCACAAAGGTCTCTCAGTTTAATGGTACAACTCCCGTCTTCGTAGGTCTTCAACTTTAAAAAATGACATTACAAAATAGGTTATATCTACTTGTTCGAGCTCAAATATAAGTCAGGCTCAGGGCCAGTTGTGCATTCTCATAATGTCTCCGGGCTTGTAATCAGCGTGGTCCTTTACCTAGATGAGTTACTCACATTGAGCTGAAGGGTCTTATCCACCCGGGTTTTGGGAATCTGTATTATTCTTACACCTAGAGAAGGAGTTACTCTCTCGAGTAAACGAACCTCATCTGCTCTAGACAGGTGAAAGTGAATGTAATGGTTTCGACTGGGATTCGAACTATTATTGTATGATTCCAGAGTTCAAACTTTTTCCACGGCTTTAACCTTACAAAATAGGTGACATTACTTTTAGAACGACTCTTGTATTTCAGGGCTCGAATCACATCAAGCAGACAAAGATCTTACCTATTTTGGTAGACAATTATCTGTGCCTGTAATTAGGTGTGAGTGTAAGCACTTATTCAGTTATACATATATTCATACGTGTATAGGTTTAATTCTTGGCAAGTTATATGTATATTAAATACCCAGGAATATATAAGTATATTGTTTATATATTCCTAAATATCGCAGGGACGCAAGCGAATACACACATAACATATTCAGACTCATGTTGCACAGAAAAGCAAAAGTAAAGATTATACGCCGGAACTATGCCAAAAATGTACCTTCGCAAATAGCAACGATTAATAATTCTGTTATGCGGCGAAAGTGAGCTAAATTTATTGAAAGATTCAATTTATATCTTATATTTCTAGACAATGATGGTTTAGGGAATATTTAAGCCGTACCCAAAATGTACAGAAATGTACACTTTATAAATGAATATATATATATGTATATAAAATATGTATATATCTTTCATTTAAACAACTTTCTTTATGTATATGTGTGTGTGTTTGTGTGTAGACGAGGAGAGAACGGCCTTTCGTAAATGTGAGTTTCTTGCAAGTGCGGTCATCAGACCAAAATATGTGAGAATCATGCAGGGAAGAAGCTCACAGTCATTAAATACCGTAGATCCCTGGTGTATATATATATATATATATATATATATTTGTGTGTGTGTCTGTAACAACCACGCGCTCTATTACCTTTTTGAATATTTCAACTACATACATGGCTGTCAATTCTTATAATAAGATAATCTTATAATAATCTCGAAGAACTCTAGTAGAAAACTTTAGCTTAATTCATGAAGGAAATCACGTTTGATGAAACAATTCACTAGCCCGTTGACTTTGTTTCTACGCTCATCAACATTTGATAATTAAAAACTTTATCTATAAATATGACTAATAGTTCTTATATATACATATATTGTTATATATCTGCATACAAGCTTGTTTTGCAGACTGTCCCTCTTTAATGGAGCCCTGAAAACAACAACCTATCCTCTACTTAGGATCGAAACCAGACCGGAATTATTTCAAACCGAAGTCGGACTCAGAAATGCGCGTTCGATTCTTAGTTGTTCTGTTAGGGCTTAAAGTTGGAATAATACCTTCTGGGAAAGTATGAATACCAACAGTCTCTCCGGCTATGGGTTAAATAGTGCATATAGTGTTATAAAAAAATGCGCAGAAAGAACGTTTCTCAAAAATGATTTTCTCAGCATTAAATGAACTAAAAGGTTGATATGCTGTAAAACCAACCATCCATCCAACCAACCAACCAGCCAACCAACCAACCAAACAAACAAACTCTAAAAGTGAGCTTCTAACAGTAGGCCTCAAATCAACTCACTAGAAATAGGGACATTTTTGTTATAAATTGTCACTTGAAAGGGCTGTTTCTGAAGAATGGATGAAAGAGCTCTGTTTAAAGTTTTATATTGAAGACAAAGGAAATAAAATTACATTTTCTGAGTGTTCAACGAAATGAGCTCTAGGAGCATATAGAATAGTAGTCTGTAAGCAGGCCTTTTTCACCATCTAGGGCTCGTCCGCACAGCCCTGCAAACAAGTCTTCATGTAGCCGAAATTAGACCGATAAACGTACATTTAACGAAAATGTGTTTTCATCATTGTGATATATTAAAATCATATTTTCGAGATTGCATTTGTTTCCATAGTTTTATTTCAAAAAGCTCCTTTCAAAATTGCTGGAACTGAGTTAAAGTATATCCAAATAAAGTCTATAGACAAAGGGTTGAACACTCGAATCATTGATTTTCATAAAGTTGTTTACGACAAAAGTACACACTCAACAGGAATTTTCATTCAGCGTATCATATTTATTGTTTGCATTCGATGTTTGTCAAATTTCATGACATGTCTATGCCAGACTGGTCATTTTGGCCGAATTTGTTTTTCTACTTTATTGTATCTTTATTCGTTATTTAGATTTTATTTTTCGTAAGTCGATAAATTATTTCATTTTTTCGCAAGTAGACAGAATATTTCTCTTTCCAATAAGTTTATTGTTGTCATTCTTGGCTATAAGTGTAATATTTGCAATCAAGAGAAATATACCTTATTGACTTAACGAAAATATTACAATTCTTGTCACGAATTATTGAACCTTTGTATAAATCTTCATTTAGATCTGAGATTGATTACTGTTTTGGCCTTTAAATGGGTTGTGGCTGATTGCTGTTTAGACTATTATTAAGCATTCTAAACCCTTATTCATGTGATTTTCCTACGTAGCAAATTAGATAACCACTATATGTATTATTATCAAGGGTAACACACACAATGTAGAAAAATCGAGGCAAATGATACATAAATATTGTAGATTTAAATTTAGGCTTTGAAATAAGCTGTCATCATTTTTAGAAAATCGCTCCAAGTTATCTAAACTTTTTAAAGCTTCTAAAGCCTTTATTATAATGTTATAAATAGTTTAATATAGTCAATAAACATTGGTTGAATAAGTAATTTTCTGGTGCAAAATTAATGTCTGAATAAAAGGTCTTTAGTCTCTAGAGACAATTCGCAAGGAACCCATTTTCCGAAAACTGAGACATTTACAATAGATTTTAGTTTGCGTAGAGCAGTTGCATTATCCACATATAACTGCCCTGCAATTTCCCTATTGGTAACAGTAGGATACTCGCAAGAGTTTGTATCTGGTCTGAATCAAGATTATTTCGATGAGCTATCTTAGACTTATCTTTGTAAGAAAAGGAGAAGTCGGCTTGGTCCAGTAGATAGGTCCTCGGTCATTGGAACCTTAGTACGCGAGTTCGAACCCCAGTCGTCCCGTTTGTGTTTATATTTGGACTAAAAGGTATGAATTCCCACTTTCCCTCCAGCTATGGGTTAAATAGTGCATATTCAGTTCATCAAAAATCTAAGTGTCGACAAAAAAAATAAAATTCACCAAAAATGATTGTTCTTGGCTGAAAAACACAAACAAACTTAAATTTAAAAAAAACTCACCACTTCGGAAACGGGAAAACCACCCCAACATCTTGCATTCACTACTTTATTCCCATAAATTCTTTGTAATTTGCTGCTGCACCTGCAATAATACTTTTGTGAAACTCGTAGAGTAAAATATTTTTATGTACTTCTTAGATGTGACAAACATGGGTGTCAAACTATTTTAAGAATAAGAACGGGACAACAATAATCTGAAAGTACACCATTTAGCTTAGTCACACAAATATATCTTACCACTACAAAAAAATGTAAATAATTAATGAATACAATCCTAAAGATTCGCTCAAAAATTCGGATATTACTTTTGCGCGAACATGATACATAGCCCATCGAAATTATTCATTTGGCTGAGAACCTAATAGACATATTATTCAATTGTTATGCACTTTTATCTTTATCTATATTGTTATATTTACAGCATTTTAACTGGATTGCACTATGGTCTTTTTGTGGGGTTATTTGAACTTGGTGCGCTTCTCTATGCGTAATCAAGAGTAGACCTGCACTCTCTAAATGAATACTAATTTTAGATAATTTGAAATATATAATTTTGTAAATATCACAATAACGATATGTATAAAAGTCCAATCAATTTAAATAGTGATAATAATCACAACTGATCATATAAATTCTGACAATTCCTCTCTGACGTCATTAGATTTTAATTGATTTTCCAGATTAAATTTAAACAGTAAAGAGATGTTATAACTTATTTAGGTTAAAACCGGTCAACTGTATCAGAGAACATTATTCCCGCTAGAGCTTAACTCGTTTATTTACTTGCATAAATAAATCTAATTAAGAAGCTTATGAGTCACCAGACTTATGTTTCAATTTCTTTTTTTTTTTTTTTTTTTTTTTTACTTTTGCGTATCATTCGGGTATCGAGAAAAACCAGCTCAGAACTAACATCATCGCTATCAGTATCAAAATGAAGAGATCATGCAAGTACCAGAACAGTGGTGGTAACATCAACCACAGTACTGCACGTACTACTAATACTATTATTACTAAAACAACAAGAAGAACAAATACAACAATAACATCAACATCAACAGCTATTATTATTATTACTACTACTACTACTACTACTACTACTACTACTACTACTACTACTACTACTACTACTACCACCACCACCACCACCACCACCACCACCACCACCACCACTAGTAATAATAACAATGATATTGATAATATAAATGATAATTATAATACTGAATTCTGGATATATTTTATTAGAATATTTGGCAGATGTTTCCATTATCCAATGATATAGATTCTTAACTTTTTTGTATTTATGTTGAGTCTTTATGATCTTTATATAATTTATTCAACCGAAACAGATTGTGATGATTTATTAAAAATAGACATTGTACTAGTTTTTCTTTCCCATTTATGCACTAATTCCTGAACTAAGTGATTTTCCTATAAGAGCTGTTCCAAAAGTAATGCCACCTATTTTAAATCTTTCAAGACTAGAAAGACGCAAGTGTCCCAGAATTTACTTTACCACATTGTCACCATTATTCTCGGCACTTTTGCCAACAATGAGCGAGGCGGACAATTTTCGGATCCAGAGCGCGATTTGCCACTCACATTTCGGTCACCACTCTGAAATCGATGAACTCGTCTTCTAAATGCACTGAAATCATCTGAATCGGCTTTCTAAACGTTAAATAGGTGCCTTTGAATGTTAATCGGTTCAATTTTTGTTCTGCATGGAGGAATTCAATGACACATCTTTGCCTCTGACACACGTCAATGACAAGGGTTGTTTTCTTAGAGTCTCACAGGGTAAATATACGTAACAGGTTTATGAAACTTTCAGGTGATGAATGCGTAAGTTAAGTCATCATAACAATCCAATTTGCAATCCCCTTTGATCCATTCGGGTGGAATAGAAACAATTGGAAGAAAAAATCACTTGTACAATGAATAACTAAATAGAATGTGAGCAATTTTAAAAAGAATATTATATAACATTCCATAGGATTTTGCAGAATTATTATTGTTATCATTCTCATAAACATAATTACTTCATGGAAATTAACGAAGACAAATTAAAAATGCATTTAAAATTGTACTCAAAACAAGATTCATAGTAAAATCGCAAACAGTGTTTTTTCTCTTAATAATATAAAAACAATGAAATGGCTCCCTCAATCCCCAGTCCTAAATCCCATTGAAACTTTGTGGTCTCTTCTAGGGAAAGGAGTGAGAATGCACAAATGTTCATCAAACAAAGAATTAGACGCCAAACTTCATGAAGAGTGGTAGAAAATAGATCCTACCACTTGCAATAACTTAGTCAATAATATGCAAAAACAAATAAAAACCATTATAAAGGTAAAAGGAGGACATACCAAATATTGACTGTTGTTAGAATAGGTTTATTAATATTTATTCCACTATCATTAATCTTTAAATAGATAAATCTGAATCATAATTTAATATGTGTGTGTGTGTGTGTGTGTGTGTGTGTGTGTAGTATATTTTAATGTGATAAATATGTTAACTTCTGTAAGTTATTGGAACACCCTATAGATGTAATCGTTATCGAAAACTCAAATTAAATTAAAGTGTACGTTCCTTCAACTATAGGTCGGACAGATAAAAAATTGAATGTTAATTTTTACAAAGTATAACTAATAAATAATTTTTTCATGAATACAACAGATCCTGCCTCTGTAAACCGCAACTGATACTGCATCAGTTAACAGTCCATTTCTCATACTGCATTGATAACTGTTGTTCACATTTTGCTTTATGCAGCAAATGCGGGCCTCTGTTTGTGCAATTGTCCGTTTTCCATAGAGGTTTAAATAACAAACAGCAGACCCCATAAACTACCACGCACGTCCAATCTCCGGTCAGTGAAACAATCCATAACTGACATTCACTGGTCTGTTTATGAATCCAAATTCTATACTGGCATAATGCAGTTCCTCCCTATTTTATCTGTCGTATAAACCCGTCAATATTATCTTTGACCCTACTGATAGAAAGATCATCAAAGCCTCAAATCTGAAGGGTTAGCTTACACAAGAGACCAAAACAATGTGGGTTGTTAACAGCAAGTTTTTCTCATGGCAACTAACTGTCGCACAATCAGGGCCATAAAACGCAAATCAGATGAATACACAGAATATTCTGATAAAATTAATCGAAGTTCTCCCGGAGATAGGATTAAGAAAAAAAAAAGGGCAGGTCTTGTATCTTTATCTTACTGCTCTCTATTTGACTTCAGTTTCGGTGTTCGTTTTTTCTTCCCTTTTCCCTTCCTTCTTTTATTCATTTAACACATTTTCTGCATTCACTTGGTTTGCTTCTCTTATTGCTTGAACTTTCTTTTTCCTGCAGCCATTTTCCCTTCTTTTCTTTTTTCTTACTTCTTTTACTATTTAAATTTGTCTTCTTTCTCTCGGCATATTTCTTAATCATCTGTTGATTTTCCAGATTTTCCCCTTTTGCCTTACGCCTATTAATTTGTGTTTTCTTTCGTTATTTTTTTCAATCCATACTTTTTATGTTCCTTTCCTTTCTTTTCCTTTCCTTTCGATCTATCTATCTATCTATCTTTCTTTCTTTTCCACTGAAAATATTTTATTTCTTTAGTTCTTCCTTTCTTTTTACTTCACATTTTGTCTTTTTTCTTTTCCTCGTCTTTCTTTTGTTCTTTTTATCATTTTAACTTCAAATCTTTTCTTTCTTTTCCTCTTAAAATCTTTTCTTTCTATTTTTTTTTAACTTTTAATCTTTTCTTTCTTTCTTTGTTATCTCTTATTCTCATAAAATATTTTCTTACTTTCGTTCTTTCTTTCCTTTTACCTTCAAGCCTCCTTGTTTCGTTCTTTCTTTCTTTCTTTCTTTCTTTCTTTCTTTCTTATCACCTTCAAACATTTTCTTAAAATTTTCTTAAATCATCTCTCCCTTTCCTTTCATATTTTCTATTCTATCTTTAATTTTTGTTTGTTTGTTTGTTTGTTTGCTGGCTTCTTTCTTTTTTTCTATCCCATTCTCTTCTAATTTCTTTCAACGCAGTTTCTTATTTTTCGTTGTCTTTTTGTATATAATTTATTCCCTTCTTTTTAAATTCCTTTCATTTATTTTCCCGCCTTCTCCAAACTATTCCTCTTTTTTTCAGTCGGATAAGCTACGAATTGCTTATTAGCATTACTTTCAATCCAAGGTTACCATGACCAGTAGCAGATAATACGGCACTAACTGGATGTATAGTTGGCCAATAATATAATTTTCTGCGCTAGTGATATTCTTTCTTCATTTTCTCTCTTAATCCCAGCCCGTGGATAAAAAAAAAGAAAAATGCTAATGAAGAAAAAGATATAAAAAAAATTTCCTAATGTGATAAGTATTATATTCGCACCTGATAAGAAGCAATTTATGTATCGTTAGATGTTGGCTGCTAAATTTAAGCAAATGAATGAAAACATTACTACTTAATAGATTTTGTTTTAGAAAATAATTTCAAACATTATTTCCCCCCTCCCTAAATATAGGGTTTCATACGCCTGCTTTCGTCTATTTAAAATTTAGTGAGCCGTTTTCCAATTACAAATTGATAGTTTTTACGATCCACTCACTTTAATAAAGAAAAAAAGTTAATAAAAAAGGGAAAAACTTAAAATAATAATAATAATAATAATAATAATAATAATAATAATAATAATAATAATAATAAACAACTTTTAGTTGTCCAGTGTTTCAATCGTTAAACTTTAGAATCGTAATACGAGTTCAAACTGCGGACATTTCATTCACTTTTGGAATAATACCCTTGTTTAATGTTACGGCAGCATTCACATGTTGTGTTCGTCGAAAAAAATTATGTTTGTTTCTATTGTTACTGCACACCAACCTTATTTTATTTGAAATATTCAATTCATAGATGGAAGGAATATTATGATTTTTATCTTTCTGATGGTATTAATCCGAAAGTGAAAGTAGCAAAATGGCTATGTAAAGTGGTAAATATCAATAATAGAGCTTATGTATTTGATCTACGTAGACGTAGGAGAAGTCAACTTGGGACAGTGGATAGGCAGTCGAATTTCGGAATCGTAATACGTGAGTTCGAATCTCGTGGGAAAGGTATGAATCCCCACATTCCCACCAGCGTAGACACCGAGTCAGCAAGGTTTGATGACTCTTTTTCAATGTATTCGAACAGAATAAGGGTGTTTTAGAGAAATAAATTCATTTTTTTCTTGCAATTTTTGTTTAGTTATACCCCTCTCGTCTTCGCAGCTCTTCAACTTAAAGTAATGACTCAGAAAATGGGAGCGATAACTTTGAGAACAACCCTCGTAACTGAGTTTCTTGTTAGAAAACAAGAAAAAGTTGAATTAAAAATATTAAAAAAAATCAAACTAAAATTATTTTTAATGAAATATGTCTGAATATGTATTTGTGTTCATAGCCTGATGGTTAGTAGACTGGATTTCGGCTTCAAGTTGGATAAGTTGCACTATTCTAAAAAGAACGAAATAGATCTATATGCAAATTTCAAAATTATTTCTTGCCGATATTTAAATAAATACAGTTTATTCATTAATGTCGGAACGTAAA
>JAYKTE010292364.1:0-11452 GCA_036873565.1 Xipholeptos notoides | reverse complement strand
TGTATGCATATACGTATATGTGAATCTTGATAAGGATATTATTATATATATATATATATATATATATATATGTATATATATATATATATATATATTTATGAATTAACCCTAATAATGATATAGTATGTATGTATCTATAAATTTTAATCAGAATATAATTTATATATATGATTCTTAATAAGGATATTATATATATATATATATATATTTATGAGAGAGAGAAAGACAGGGAGAGGGAGAAAGAGAGAAAGAGGGAGGAAGGGAGAAGGGTGGGAGAAATAGAGATATAGATGAATTTTGCGTAACAAATTAGTTAGCTGTCAAATGGTAAATAAAGACCCCGGTAAATCACTTAAGAACATTTTAAAATTCGTTGTCCTCATACAAGAAAATAGTTGTCTCAATTTGATAGAAAAACTCAAGATTTTAATAATGTTCAGTGTGAACAACTCAGCTACAAGTTCATCAGATCTAAATAATAACACCCGACAATTTTATTTACTTTGTAGTAGAGATATAATAAGACATGTTCAGAGCCGAGGAAATTATACAACATTTTAGATGTTTGAATTCGGAGCGTTAGTTGCATTGTTTTGTGAAAATATTTCTGGAGTTTTTACTTATTATAAGACAAGCAAGTTTCGTTGTTGATTAGGGTGATGAGTTTATTGACCTCACTAAGCAAATAGTCTTATATACACTATAAAATCTAAAAGAATTGGCTAAACATTTTGAATGCGTATAAATATAGGTATATGTCACAATTATAACTACACACCCAAAATATATTCAAAATCAAATTTACTCCTACACTTATTTAGGCGAAATCGTTTTTTTGGGTTTTTTTTTTTAAATTCGAACAGATCTCTTATGAAAATTGACACATAAAAATGTATTTTTGCTATTTACTTAATTTTACCAATAGATAATTGGAATACTTATTTTTAGGGCAAAAGTATGTTTAATAAGTTAGAAATTACTAGTGATTAAACTTTAAATCATTTTAGATAAAAACGGTATAAAAATTAATTTGCTTTATGAAAAAAAAGTGCGGGCCGTAGGAGAATGTATATACATAAGTTATGACCTTGACTTTGAAAAATTGTGTGCACCATCCCTAGGTGTGGTACCATCTTCATGTCATGTTTGGTCATGATTGGTACAGTGCCGTGGGCTGTGGGACAGTTGCACGCACGCATGCTACTACTGTAGGTAGATAGGTAGATAATTAGGTTTGTTTGATGGCATATCAACCCTTTTAGGTCATTCAATGCCAATAATAATTTGTATTCAGTAATCGTTAGTTTTCGTCCACACTTAGTATTTTGAATATTAAAATGTGCACTAATAACCCATAGCTGGAGAGAATGTGACGATTCTAACCTTTCCCCAAGGGTATTAGCTGAAATGTGACTGGGATTCGAACTCACGTACCACGATTCTGAAGTCCGACCGCCCACCCACTGGGCAAAATCGACTTCATCGAAGATAGATAAATAGATAGAAATGTTGATAGATAGATAAAGACAGATAGATAGATAGATAGAAAGAGGTAGATAGGTAAATAGATAGATGGGTTAATAGATAGAATCGATCCATCTATTTACCTATGTCCTTATAGTAGTAGTAACTAAACGTTGAGCAATCCGAATCTAAACGTACTTTTTTACTCCTCAAATATAATTCTGGATTCACTCGGAATTATACAGATGTGATTAATGTTTCAGTCATGACACAATTTCCACCGTAATCTTCCAGGTTTAACCTACATGCCTTGTTCAAGGTCAATTTTAATGACGCATGCTTTTATTTCCTTTTCAATATCGATAAATTGCCTTTGATATTGATACAAACCGGATGAACCATAATAAAAAAGCATAAATAAATTTGCGCTCTGATTCCAGCGAGTTGAACAACATTTGTTTTGTTTCTTATATGATAAACAATAAATAACAATTTGCTCGAGAGAGATTTTAATACGCAATCATAAAAACCAAACAAGCCTGTTCAGGTCTACGTAACCTGTTTAATTGAGCCTTGAAATTTGATAATATATATATGTTCGAATATGCGCGCGCAACAACACATATATATTCGTATAAATATGTCTGCATAATATGTGCATATAAATATACCTACAGACATATTTGCAAAAAATAAATTAAATAAACACGGAAAAATTAAATCAATTCATTAGAAACATAAGATTGGTTCGATCTCTTATTACCTTCTTACGAACTTGTTTGCTTTGTTTAACGGCATATCAATCTTTTAAGCTCATTTAATGTTGAATACAATTACTTTTTCATCAATGGAATTTTGTTCAGATGTGATTTTGATTAAGTGAGTCTCTCGAACTGATTGATTGATAGATAGATAGATTCATTTGATTAACGGCAAATTGACCCATAACGGCTCATTTAATGCCGGAACATCAGTTTTTTTGTAAGATCGGTGGAAATTAAATGTTACTTATGGTTCAGAGGATATTCTCTTTCTTTTTATATCTTGTTGTACAATTTTATTTCTCTCAGTAATCCGAGAATATTTTTTGGGTCGACTTTCTTGAAAATTTCCCTAAGATTATTTTCCTGATAGCATTTCCATTGGATTTGTTCAAATTCTATACGACTTGTCAGTACATGGTGCACTTTGTTGGTATCCTGGTATGTTATGCGAATTAGTGGTGTTTCTCCCTTCTGTCAATATGAGTGGGTGACATAGGTGTGTCCTATGTGCAGTTTAGTCATTGTCATCTCCTCTCTTCTTATCAGGTTTTTGTTGGTTTCCTTTTTTGGGGGGTTTGGTTGTTTGTTCCTATGTGTTTTACGGCATATCAACCTTTTCAAGTCAATCAATGCTGAGAACATCATTTTTGGTAAACAATATTTGTTTTTCCACACTTAAATTTTTAATAACACAATATGCACTATCTAACCCACAGCTATAAGGAATTTGGGTGTTCATGCCTTTCCCAAGGATATTAGTCAAAAATAGGAATGCAAACAGAACGACTGGGATTCGAACTTGCGTAAACGATTCTGAATTCCGACTGTCTATCCGTTGCCCTAAGTGGACTTACCCTAATGAGTTGTGTTACTTGATATAGTTTGTTATGTGTGCAGGAGTCCTATGACTCCTGTCACTTTTTGACGTTGTATGTATCTTGAATTAGTTTTCGGTCGTGATAATCCGTTAACCTTTAAAATTCCAAAAGCCCCTCAAAATATGTATTTTAATCGAACTGCAATCAAGGATCTAATGTTCAAACAGCTGCTATTAGTCCTAGGCTACCATCTTATTGCAGGACTCGAATACATATACAGTGGTCTTCGTTAAAGAAAACAACTGATTTTGTAAAGAAACAAAAACCGTATAATTCAAATTATTTAAAAAATGGCAAATTAAATTAACTTGCTCTTTTTTTTATTTATATATTTTTTTTTTTACCCCTTTAAACCTAAAAATGCCTCCCGATCCAGTTTTCTATGCCACTACCTTGTAGAGTTGGAATTATCATATTATCAATACTAAATTATTGTATATAAGATTTGATCATTAAATTTATTAGATCAACTGTACAGTAGAAAAAGTATGGTAAAAAAAAGTATCACAACCCCACGAATACCCCTGACAGTTTGTTTGTGAATTCTGAGAGTAACTCATCTGGGTGATTACAAAAAGGCCGGGAACGCCTGTCTGTCAGGTGGCAAGGTAGGTCTTGGTGAATAAAGAACCTGGCAGCCCAATCCAACCTGCCCCATGGACACTGCCTCCCTCATACCTCTTGAGCCGTGGTGGAAGCAACGTTGTCCTAGTGAGTGTGCGTGCGCGTTGCCACCACCTCAAAAAACAACACCAACGGCTACTGGTACCCTGTCGCCTTCCCGCCTCTTTTCGTCTCAGCAAAGATAAGGGACGAGTCTATATGTACCCAATACTCGGACATGAGTGGGAGCCAGTGGCTTTATGTGGGATTTAGACAATCTACTATCAAGGTATGTGAACTCTCTTCGGCAGCCAGAAATCGATGAGTTTTCTCCAATTCTGATGATTGCATGCGCGATTGCATGTGCCCGTTGCAGCAGAAAAGACAGTTAGGACATGCGCTAATCCCTGGTTGATCACAACTGGCTGCTGCCAAACAGTTCTTGGTGATCTGTAAATTCATCTCACGGTGGTCGATAAAGTTAAAACTGCGGGGGATCACGATTAAGACAATCACAATCCTTTACAGGACAATCCTTCAGATGTTCGTCCGTTATTTAAATATACATTTCATTATAATATGTAGGAAATCGAAAATTCTTAAAATAGTTAAATCAGCAATAGGTTTTATAATAATAATAATAATTATTATATATGAGACATATTTCATTAAAAATAAATATAATTTTCCTTTACCATATTTGTATTTCATTTTTCTCTTGTTTCCTAACAAGAAAATTAGTTGTTGAATAGAGTATCTTAATATAAATCCAAATAAAATATATATGAATATTTTCAGCCTAAATATGGAAACATTTATTTCCTACATATATACACGAAACATGTATTAATAATTTTCTCTATATATATATATATATATATGATGAGGAATTAAATTCCGAAACGGGTCTGTCGAAAGATTGCAAAATTTTATATATATATATATATATAAATAGAAGTACGAATGGATTTTTCATCTATAAAGTAAGAGATAAGATTATATATCATTTTACGTGTAAAGGTTACATTTTCTGCGGCTATCCAGGTTATCGTGACATTCAGATAAATTAGCTGTTGTGCTGCATCTTTTTTAAAAACTGGTGACTATATGAATTACATTTTCCCCTCCAGCATTTCTTTGAATTATCGAAAATTAGTGAGTCTGTCAAAAATGATCGCGAAAAATCCCTTTTCAGATAAAATAAATCACCTCACGTATAATTAAGAAATATTCTCACAGGCGAAAGATATCATTTTTGACGAGGAATCCATGATAACACATTATTAATCAATAAAAATTATTTCATTTACGAAAATTATGAAGTATTATTACTTTAAAACCTTACATTAATACGAAAAATAGTTATTCGCATTATGTTTTGCCAGTTCCAACTATTTTCCTAACTTCTAAATAAAATGTTTGTTGAGTGTAAGGACATTTTTGTTTGTGATAAAAATGATTTTAGCTGTGAAATTATCAAAAGCAAAAAAATCTTTATGATAGGAAAAATCAATTATTCCTAATTAGAATATTATCATTAGTAGTAGGGTTTGTAACAATCCAATACTTGTACTATTTAACGCATATCTGTCCATCGTTCGTTTTCAGAAGACCTTACACAAATGTGCATGGGGAAGTCGACTTGACCGATTGGATAGGCAGTCGGACTTCGGAATAGTAGTACGCGGGTTTGAAACCAAGACATTTCGTTTGCGTTCATAATTGTACTTCAAACCCTGGGAAAGGGATGAATCCCCACATTACCTCCACCTATGGGTTAAATTGCGAATATTGTGTAATTCAAAAAAACAATTGTGGACAAAAAACAACACTTACCTAAGATGATTGTTCTCAGCATTAAATCACCTTAAATGGTTAATATGCCGTAAAACACAAATATTTTATAAAACCACCTAATCAACCTTGAAGAACTAGAAATTTATTTACAAAATTTGAATTTAAAAAAAAGAACAGAATTTATTAGAATTTCCTTCTTTACACTTGTTTCACACTAATTACATTTCATAATAATATTTTAACAGATTACCAGATATAATTTCAATATTCTTGCCTGTTTACACTAGTGTTTGCCTCACCGATTATCTGAATATGAATTTATTTTTCTGCAATTATGTTAAATCACACACACATATATCCATTTTCCAGGCCCTGTCTTTTTTAACAGAATAAATTGTACATATATTCAAGGACTTTCTCAGTTTTCAAACAATTGAAATAAATCAACAGACTCGTTTCATTTAATAAGAATTTCCTTTTATCTTGTTCTAAAATCTTTGGAAATCTAAATGGTGTAGCAGTTAATATCGATGCCATACTCACTTGTAATCTAGTAGACTGAATTCAATTAATAATTGTTCTTCATTCATTTCTGTTCAGACTATTGCTAGAAAGAAAACTCATGACTGCACACATCACTTCAACAATCGTGGACGTCTTTTCAAAAGAGCAACCGAATAATAGCCATTAATCTAGGTCGGCGGATAACCATCGTTTGAATGGTAGAGCACTATGTTTAGATAGCCACAAAAGGAGCACTGGATATTGGTATCGTGCCAATGCCAGACTTTTTTTACGACACTATTCAAGTAATAACGGCTCACGTATGAGGATATTAAACAGTATGTAGAAGAAAAAAAATAATTGTGATAATCTGAAAGAGCAAAGGTAAATAGTATGTTAGCAGCTCTTTAAAAAAAAAAACAGACACATGAATGTGTATGCACTGTCACAACTACGTAAAACATTATAGAATCCTTCTACTTTAGTTCGTGGGTGGACTTGGTCCAATGGATAGGCAGTCGGACATCGGAATCGAAGTTTACGTTCATATTTCGACTAATATACTTGGGAAGGGTGTGAAGCCTCCTCACTCCCTTTAGCTATCGGTTAAATAGCACATATTTTCCTATTAAAAAAACTAAGAGCTAACAAAAACTAACATTTACCAAAAATGATTGTTCACGGCATTATATAACCTAAAAATGGTTGATATGCTGTAAAACACAAACAAGCATAATTTGGTTCGCAAAGGAGCTAAGTGAATTTTAAATAGAGTATTTCTTCTTTTTTTTTACCTAATAGCTTCTATTGGTTATTTAAGGTCAGTTAAGTTTTTTATTGGCATTTTTCTTGATTCAGATTGTCTGGTATATTTTTAGTTCTTTTAGAAATTTTAGGATATTCTCTGTATAATTGTATTCAAATAGTATTTTCATGAGGTTGGTAAGTGCTTTAAATTCTATAAGGATGTGTATGACTGTGAGAGATGTTTGATATATTCTACAACTTGGTCACAGTTCTTTATTCAGTATAAAGGAATGTGTGAGATGTGCGAATGGGGGATGGATAACTTGTTCTTTCCAAGGTTTTATTAGGGTAGGAGTGTGTTTATGTACTTTGAGTTTTGTTCTAAATATATATATATATTCTTTTTTTAGTATTTTGGTTCCAGTGTTGTTGCCATTTATTTTAGAGAAATTTATTTATTTTTGCTTTACAGGAATGAAAGATAGATGTTAACAATTGCATCAATGCACGAGAGGTAACTTTACTTTTCGCCAAACGTAATGATAAAGTTGATGTTAGCCCTAATTACATAATGAAAAACACAACTTTGAACAGCGTCACTGAATATTACAACAATTTATATATTCCATTTTATTATCTAATCTAAAACGTACACCTGATATTTTAATCATTTTAAGCGTAAATAATTTAGTTAAATATGGAATATGTTGTACGGATTGTGGAAGAGATCAGTAGTGCCATTATTATCTATTTAACCTTTTGGACCCTGTGGAGGCCGATATATCGGCTTTTGTAGTCCAATGATAAAAGATAACATGGCCGATATGTCCTCCATCCGTGATTGGTTAATTAGTAATTTTGCTAATTACCTATCGTCTTTCCCGCTAGTTTTTTTGCGTCAGGGTTCAAAGGGTTAAACAAAATATAAGTATGGTTTTCCGGAATCCTTGGAATTAAGCTTGATAATTCGTACAAATATGTTTTCGGACTGCTGTCCTCATCCTTTTCATTGTTATCGTCACAACGAAAAATAATTGTACAAAATATAAGTAAATTCAAACCAAGTATATTTGAGTAAAAATTTTTTTTTTTTACCTTATATCGATAAAAACCTGCTGCCATATAAATAGAAGGTATATGAAAGTCATTTCGCCAATAAAAACAAACAGGAATTATGATTTGTTGGCAATTGACTATATTGCAATTTGAACTCAATTCTAAAATAGAAAATCACTAATTCCGATTAACATTGATACAATGACAAAGGAATTAAATCTTATTTATCTTAATATAAATTTACATTTTTCTTTTCTTGGCTTGTTTTCCTAGAGAAATTGTCTGCTCTTAATCTATTATCAAGGGTACTTATTATTCTTTTATTTTTATGCCCGAATAAGTAAATAGTAATTAAAGCTTTTTAGATGATTGCCATAAAAGGATTGAACTTCCGAAATACATTTTTACATTTTTTTGGTTTATTTGTGTTTTATGGCATATAAACCAGTTTAGATCATTTAATGCCGGGAACAACCATTTATGGTAAACGTTATCGTTTCTCCATGCTTTTGATTTGATAACACAATATGTGCTATTTAATCCTTAGCTAGAGGGAATGTGGGCATATAAAAATGTTCCAAGGGTATTTGTCCAAATATGAACGCAAGCAGAACGTCTTGGTTTCGAACACGGGTACTACGATTTCAAAGTCCGACTGCCTATCCACTGTCCCAAGTCGACTTTCCCTTTTACACATTGATAGATAAAAAAAAAATCCCGTAGTTTCTAGTTGTTACCGAGTCAACAATATTTTTTTTTAATTTTGCTTATTTTAAGACTGGAAAGTATACGAGCTCTCTTCAAGTTATTACTCTGTTCCAATCAAGTGCATTAACTCTTACTTCCAATCAATATTGAATCAAGCCTCTTTTCCCCTTTAAACATAAAATACTCTAATGGTAAAATTGATATCTTATATTGAATTTAGATAAAATTGTTGCTTGGCTTTTTGCAATCATAACTAAATCATCCACAATGTAAATTCTCCGTTTTGAAAGCTCTTCCTAGAGAATAAGATAGACAGGATACTTTTCAGATTAGTTTTTTTACTATTGAGATTACTAATACCCTTGGGAAAGGTGTGAATCCCAACGTTCACCCTAGTTATGGGTTAATTTAATTAACTTGCTATTTCAATTAAATTATACTATTTTTAGAATTTCACGAAGTTAATTTCAAATATTTGTATACACTAGTTAAATAAAAATAACTATTTAAAATAATTAGTTAACTCAGTTATGGAAAATCTACTTTGTATGCCTGGGTTTTAATGATAAAGAGCAGAAAATATTTGAAAAAAATCACGTAGAGCACTAAGTAGGTCAGTTGGTTAATTATCAGAAATTAAGTAAATATCGAAGGTAATCTGACGGGGTTTGTTTGAGTCCCAATTCGATCAACAAAGTTTAGCCTTTCATAATCACAGCGTGACAGGATAAATATGAATAATCAATTGAACACACGAGGATCTCAAAGTATAAATAATCTTGAGTATCTGTATAAAGCCTGTTATCAGACTAGGTTTGGCAGTATGAAAGACGAATATCCAAAATTTAATTTTTACGCATTGATCAATCAATTCAGGTGCACTTGGGGCAGTAGATACACAGTCGGATTTCGTAATCGTCGAGTTCGTATCCCAGTCAGTCTGTTTACGTTCACATTTGAACTAATACATTTGGGAAAGGTATGAATCCACACTTTCCCTTCAGCCATGGATTAAAGTGTGCATACTAAGATATTAAAAAAATACGTGTGGACAAAAGGATATTTATCAAAAAAATGATTGTTATCGGCATTAACTGACCTGAAAAGGTTTATATGCCTTTAAAAAAAAAATTCCCAATTGTTAACATATAATTTTTAGTTAGTGGTTTTTGTTGTTGTTTTTGCTTTTTCAATAAAATTTTGAATGCTCTTCGGTTTTACTTTGTGAAAAATGTTTTGTGACGCCAAAACTCTAATAGAAAATATGACTGAGTATCGATGCGTCCTCCATGTGCGTAAAGCAAACAAAATAACGTTTTTATATTCTTTCTCTCTCTCTTTATCAAAGCATGTGTATTGAACTAAACACGATATTTTTATTAAATCGGTTTCATTGAAAACTATAATCTATTGAAAGTGTTAGGTTTTATGGAATGAACGCAAGAGGCAGGCTTTTGACTCTGGCTCCCATTAAATTTGTTAACGGAAAACGTGTACAGGTCCATGCTGACTTTTTTCAAATGTTTTTTTTTTTTCAAAAGACGGGTACTTGAAGAATGTTAATACGAGTTATACCCGCATGGGCCCTCCGAATTTATAAGATGATCCAACAGTGCGAATTCACAAAACAACATCTGCTTTGGAAAAAAGCTGCCAGCTTTTTTTTCCAAAACATACAGGCACAAATTTTATTTATGACATTCACAATTGAAGACCGTACAACAAACAGCCAGAGAAAAAAAAAGATTAGAAAAATTAAAAATTTGATGAATTCATAAATTATTTGTGTTTTACGGCGTATCAAAGTGATTGGGTTATTTTTTGATAAGCCTTCTTTTTGTCCATACGTAATTCTTTGAATAACACACTTTGCCCTCTTTGGTTCATAGATGGATGGATCTGAGAAATTCATACTTATCTCAAGTGTATTATTCCACAAATTAATATGGCAGTCCATATATGAACACAAATAGAAAGACTGTAATTCGACCTCGAGGATTACGATTCCCAAGTCAGACTACCTATACACTGTCCAAAGTAGAATTCCCCGCTTTAAAATAACAAACTGAATACTAATCTTCACGAATATGTTTTTACCTTTAATATCTTTTTTTTTAAGAGACGAAAAAAATCTAATATTTAGTTGATTCTATATAAATTGAGTAAATTTTAAATTGACTCATGAATTTCAGATCAAATCAACTCGATTTTTTAAATTACATTACTTTTTCCCCCCTTTCCCAAGGACGACTCCAAATATTACACAAGACGGAGTCAATGAATATTGCAAAATGTTAGTTTGATTTTTCTTTTCTCTCCCTTCATTAAATATTCACTAGAAACAGATCAATGAATAAAGTTCCGTAATAAATTATCTAAACCGGAAGCAAGCACAAAATATTGGATTTAGTTTGTATTAGTGCAGTGGGAATTAAATGAAACAGCAACTCTTAGTTCTTTCTAATTCTCTTAATCCAGCTTTTATTTTGACTTAACAGTGTGAAATTGTGGAGAGACGAACCTTAAATAAACGCAGTTCATTTTAAATAACAAGCGCGCTAATTAGACAGGGTTGCGTAAAGCAATCTCTGTCAACTAGAAAAATGACAAACAGCTCAAATCTTTAGGAATTTTTAATTAAGACTGTTAGATTTTAAGTTTGTTATCAACATTAGTTTTTGTGGTCTTTTTTATTATAACATTTTAGTAAATAACACAATGACCTTAGATTGATTCAACATAAATTGCATTGCATGATTTTAGACATTTTTTTCATAATACTGTTCACTGTAAAAAGAAACCACATTACACAATGTATATTTTTTTATACATTCAGTAATGTATGGTGAACATCAAGATACACAATTTAGCTCCCCACATTCCCTCAGGCTATGGGTCAAATAGTTTAATTTGTGTCATTAAAAAACTATT
>JAYKTE010292253.1:0-11452 GCA_036873565.1 Xipholeptos notoides | reverse complement strand
TCGGCCAACTATACCTCTGGCCTTCGTCAGGTGGTTAACCGCGACCTCGGATAGGAATTATGAGTCTTGAAACCGCCAAGATGAGGACAACTGTCCGCTAATAAAAGATTTCTGAATTCTAAAATGCCTCATCTCAATAAAACTCCTAAAAAATATATATAATTATAAATATAATCTTTTGAATCTAGAGAAACATACCCTCTCAAGATATTGCAAGTCAAAGACTACTTTCTCTTTTCTTTAAAATTTATCTTAAATATTAAATTTTATATTTTCTAAACATTTGTTGATAAATATTGTATGTGTGATTTAAACACATAAAGATACAAAATATGCAAAACTTCTCCAGAATGTTTTAATTGTTTTCTTTTAATTATCACTCTTAACTCATTGACAACACTTTTTTTTATATCCATTATTTGTAGACTACAATTCCTGCATTCCGTAAGGGTACAATGACAGTTTTGCGTAGATTTAGTGACTTTCTTGGACTGCATGAGAAACTAGCCCTAAAATACATCCATCTTGGACGTATCGTACCACCAGCACCGGAGAAAAGCGTGCTCGGTTAGTATTTTTCTTTATTAGCTTGTAAGCTTGACTTTATTTGGATTTTTATAAGTTAAATGAAAAATTCTTTTTATTTTAGGAATGACTAAAATCAAGATGAACAAAGAAGAATCAGGATCTGTTGAATTTATAGAACGACGAAGACTTGCTTTGGAACGGTAAATAGCTAAGAAATTTATTCTTAATCGTGGCTAATTTCTTGACTTCTATTTGTCATATGGAAAATTTTCTATATGTCTTATTAAAGCTCAAATATAATTTTGTACACTAATTACGAAATTCTTGACTTAAATTCAGACCTTACTCTCAAATACTAAAGTGGTATTATATCATCTTCAATCTGCCAGATTAGTCTCAGGATTAATTACTAATGAATGATCTTTGAAAAGACAAACTATTTCCCTCATCTATTTTCAAAATTCAATTTTAATCTAAATAATTATGAAATAAAGTATGTAAAAGTTATAATAATACTTTTTATTCACTTTGTAGTATGTACATATTAGAAATTTTAGTGGTTAGCAATTTAGAAAAAACATTGGATCCATTGGACCTGGTTTGTAATGAGTAACAAACATTTTATTTGGTAGACGAAGGGTTAAACAGAAAATTATCTAGTGTTTTATGTTTAGAATTTATTTTTATCTATTTATTATTTTTTTTTTTAATTGTTCAGGTTTCTGGTTCGAACTAGTGCCCACCCTGTATTAAGGTTGGATCCTGATGTCAGAGACTTCCTTGAACAAGATGGTGACCTTCCTCGTGCCACCAGTACCTCTGCTCTTAGTGGAGCTGGAGTTATGCGCCTTTTCCACAGAGTTGGTGATGCTGTTGAAAAAATCACTTACAAGATGGATGAGACTGATGAGGTATGTGTTTAAACATTTATTTTTATTTATTTTTTTAAATTTTGTTTGAGTGACAGCAGTGTGACTTCTCAATATGCGTTTGTGTTCAAGTAATTGTGAAAATTATAAGCTTCAATTAAATAGAATTTGAATTTTATTCATTTGCCACAATTTCTGCTTTGTGTATTCTTCAAATAGATTCTTTTGTATCTTAGATCCTCCCCAATCAGTTGATATTCTATTAAGAGCAACTGACTTTTTGTGATTCAGACTAACAAATGGTTTAAGCTTTTCCTCTTGATTTCTCTATTTTTAGACCAAATCATTTTTTTGAGATATAAAGATTTTTCCATATTTATAATTATTATATTAAGTTTTCACACTATTATCAGTTTTTGATTTTCTTCACTGCAAGTCTCCTTAGAATTCTAATATTTTCTGCTCCAGGGCTATATGGTGCTACCTTTGTAATAATTTTTTTCAACTGTTGTTAGTTGTGTTCCATCTTACATTTTGTCTTACTGACTTATAGGTTTTATCTTATTAGCACATTGTATTCATTATATAATATTAATTCCTAGGCTTTAACGCTTTGCTATATTCAGGACTGCTACTTTTTATTATACATAACGTATTTGTTTATTTAAAAAAAAAATTATCATACACTATATAAGCTCTCCTCCTTTAAAAGGTTCTAAAGTGGATGCTATAATAGAAATACATATATCTTTTTTTCCTGTGCATTTAACCCCCTCAGTCATAAATATTGTGAAGGTTGGCACTCTTTGGAAGTGAATTACTTTTATTAATTCTAAAATGAGAGCAGTTGTCTTGAAAACAAAGGAAACAAATACAAATGCTTATTAAATTTCACAATTTAATTTTCATTCTCATTGACAATTACCTAATATAAAACCATACTAATAGTTCACCAAATTTTAGTATTCTTTTCTCCTTGAAAATAAAATGATTATTGCAAAATAGTACTTCTTATTTTATGTTAGATTTTCAAAAGAGAGAAGTTTGGTGCATAAATATTTTAACAGCCAGTAAACCTATATAGTATAGTTTATCTAATTATAATAATCTGGAACAATGTGAATCAAATGTAATCAGTATGAGGAAGCAAAAATGATACAAAAGTTTAATTTTACATTCTAAAAATCCTCACACAAATATTTTATGTACCTCTCTATCATCTTATCTATACTATGTTCTATCTTGTCTTTTCTGTCTCTGGTTTATGAACTTTTGTTAGAAATTGCACATGTTCTATTTATTCCATAATCTCTCCATAATTTATGGGTGTGCATTGACTTTAAGAGTAAAAGTTTTACATAAACACATAATTTCTCTCTCTCTTTTTCTCTATCGTATGTTTATGTAAGGGTTGGCCGTTTTTTTAAAGAAGTGGCTGTCACCGTGTGTGTGTTTGTGTATATATATATATATATATATGTATGTATGTATGAATATTTTGATTAATCTGTTTACTTAGGATCATGTAACCATCCTAGAAAGCTAATATTTTTGCTCTAGATAAATATGTTGTTTTTTTATGTATTTGTAAATTTCTTTCTATTCTTTATATATATATATATAATGTAATTCTATGCAAATAAGAGATTATATAATCTTTTATTTGTATAAAAATATATTGATAAAACGAATTAAATAAATTTTATCAAATATGTGCAATGATTTCTTTTACCTTCAGTAACTTTTGTTTCTTGGCTCATTGATGTTATGTTTTTGTAATTTTTTTTTATATTAGAAATTTTAGTGATTCTCACAAATTAGAAATATAAGTAATTTTAGATTTTTTGAATATATATTATTCTGTTCTGTTGGCTTTGAAGTTATTATATGTGAAGAGATGACTTGACTGCATTTTTTTTTTTCATTAAAAAAAAATTGTTGATCATTTTTATTAGTAGGTTTCTTTCAAATCCTGAACATTAGAATTTGAACTATTCAGTTGCCTATAGTTTTATTGATTCTATATGATGGAAATATAAATCAAATGTTTATTCAATTGACTTATATTTTTGTCATTTTTGCATAGTTTCTGTATTTAGTGGTCTTTAGAAAATCCATTAATTTCATTTGCATGCTATAGTTTACAATAATCTTTTAAAATGTTATAATAGAGTTGTTTGCTTGAGGTTATTAAGTTTAAATAATTTGTAAATATATTAGAAATTGAAATATCCTTAATATAGTTTGAAATATATTTTTAATATTATTGTTGCTTGGTGTAGAAAGGTGGTATAATTTTCTCACTGATATTCTAAGGTGCTTTACTTAGGTTTTCTGTTTTATTTCCTTCAAAGTGATTCACTTTTGATCACTTTTTTTTCTTTTTGATTTAAAAATCAAATTTTTTTCTGCCACAAATGTCAAAGTTTCATTTACAAGCAACAAACAAAATAATCATCATTTAAAGATTTAGTGAATTTAAATAATGCATTAAAGTTATGGCATATAGAAATTCATACTAAAATCTTTTGTGGCTCTTAATCTATAAATTTCTTCGAAAATATAATCAATTTAAAAATGATTCCTCAGTAATTCTTTAGTAAATGAAAATATCAGGGTTTTTTTGTTTTTTTAATTAAATTAGAATATAAACAGAAATATTCAAATAAAAACATCTGTTATACAAAGATGAAGTCTTTTTTAAGTAAAAACTGGAAAAAATAAAATACTTTAACAAATTTTAATTCTTTGAATTTTTAGTATTCTTTTAAACATATTTTTGTTCCAAATTTTCAAACTGTTGTCCTCATCTTCACAATGTCTCAGCTAATGTACTCTCTGGTCTTTTTCAAGTGATCGTAATCTTGGCTGAAACATTGATGAGAATAAAAGTTTAAATAATTTTATATTTTAATTGTTGGCCATTTTACAAATGTATTTGTATGTATTGCTTTCTGATTGAACCTTATGCCTTGTCTGCTTTTCCGTGTCATTCAACCTATTAAGATCTTATGAATATTATTAATCAGCTGTTAGAAATAATTCTGTAGCCATGCCTTTTCTAAAGGCATTTTATATTAAAGGATACTTGTATTTCAACATTTTATCTTACTTTGAAAACTATTTGAGCCACCTGACTGAAAATTCAAGTTTGGTTTACTAAGTTCCTTTTACTGAATCACAATCAATTTAATCCTTTAATTGAATTTGAAATTTTAGAAAAGGTAGACAATTAAATCAAATATTTCTGAATGTTTTTTGAAGCACAACTATTCCTTTTTGTTCTTTTAGAGAAAAAAGTTTCCAAAGTTTTTTAGTTTTTCACTTTTCTCCATTAAAGGATAACATCTCTTTTTTTTTAATTTTTTTAATAATTTGTAAAGTTCTTTAAAACAAATTCAAAAAAAAAATACATAGCTTGGTTATTTGCATATTATAGATTTTTCTTAAATGTTCTGTGCTTTTGTAGATGTTAAATTATACAAAATAGTTTCTAATTTCTCTATTGGATTTTTAAAAGTAAGACAAATTTATTAAAACTGTATTTTTTTCTTTATTCAAACGGGAATTTTTATTAAATACATTATGGTTGTAGAACCAAAATACTGTAAAATTTAAACTTATTTCTTGTTTACAATAACCAATGGTATACTTCAAATATATTGCTCTGTGAAAAAGAATCTAAATTTAAATAGAATGGAATATTTCTGGCTATTTCTGTTTGATGTCAAGTTCTCTTTCCATATTTGTGTAAAATCTCAAAATTTACATTGGTCAAAATTTGATGCAAGCATAATTATTAAACTTTATTATTTATAGTCACATGCTCTGTTTCTAGGTATAAACTTCAGTACCATTTTTTTAATTAGTGTAAATTTATCTTTTTTTTATCTCGACAGATTGAAGGCAGTGTAGGTATCTGTGTGCGTGTGTGTGTCCTTTGTGCTTTTTGAAACATAGTAATAATATCCATTCCTAAAGTTGGAAACACTACTAAATGCTTATGAATATTTACAGAATGTGATTGTTTTTTAAGGGGTGAATTATAAGCATTTTGTTATTTACTTATCTTCCTTATTTAGAATAGATAAAAGTGTGGTCTCCTTGTACCTTTCACATAAAAAAACCTGAATGAGTTGATTGTTTTTGGGATGTTTGTTTACCCCTTATTTTAACCTTTTTTGTGTTTGTTTGTTTATTTATTTTATTTTTTGTTTTTCTTTGTTTTGTTTTTTTTTTACCCCATTTGCACTGCTTGTTAATTTGATATGGATATTTTTTTTCTTTTAATTACTGTATGTCATGATTAACATTTTGTTTGGTCAGTATCTTATGACTTCATTTTTTTTCCAGTTATAATTTCCAATCAGTCTTAAAATTCAACGATTCTAAAAAATTTTTGCAAGTAAAAATATTTTATTTTTTATAAGTCAACAGTAGAAATTAGATTAACAAAAACGAAAAAAAATAGGAAGTTGGTGAAAAACTAAAAGCATAAGTGTAGTTTAGCAACTTATGTAACAAAGAATTATATTGAAAGCATAAATAAATCTCAATCAAATCTAATGATTCTATCAAAGAGATATAAAATTGCATAATGTTTAAACCTGAATAGAAAAGGCAGGTTTAATTTTTTTTAAATTATAACTATGAAAATAAAGAAAATATACCAGGGAACACTTTTTTTTCTTAACTTTTTTGACAAAATTTTGAATAATTTCAATTTTCAGCTTCTAGGACCGCTCATAAAGGTGTAGTTGTAAGATTTTTGAGAAATAAGCATTCAGCAAATCCCTCTCTAATAACTAATCAAGGAAAATAACGATTTAAAAATGAATATAAATTTGAAATGATTTTGAATAGTTATAAAATCTATAAAGTATATTTAGGAATGTTTGTTCATATTTCATTATTTAGTAAATTTTAAGCTATTGTAGATTGTCAAAATTGTTGATATTTTCCCATATGGTCTATTCCAGTTATTGACCCTATACAAATCTTAAATTGTTTATAGACTTATGTAGATATTTACATTAAAATAACCTTTTATGAAAAAAGTTTTTGGTTTTTCAGAAATGACCAAACCCAATGTTAATTCTGACCGTATCCCAGTTTTTTTCCTTCTATGTCTTTGATCTGATCTTTTATATTGACTTATTTTTGAAATTTTCTTTTCTTTTTGTTTAAAAGTATTGGAAGATCTAAGCTTCTTGATATTGTTATAACTTCTCTTCTAATATCTATTTTCAAGCATGTTTTGGATAAAGTGTGTATTTGTGGTAGAGTGCAAGCACGTCTCGCCACATCTTACATATCAGTTAAGAAAACTGTTGAACTTTGTTCTTTTTGTTTGTAGTTTTTTTTTATTCAGAGGTTATTGCAGGTTAGTCACCTGTTGATTAGGTAGAATAATCTTCTAATTACTATATCTTATTTGTTTTAGAATTCTTCAGTATTAAATAACTCAAAAGGGTTGATATGCTGGTAAGATAAACCAATTAATCAATAAATCATTTGTTGGAGGTTAAGTAAACCCAACTATTCTTAGATTAAAATATGATTAACCCAGAAAAAATATATACATATTCTATAAAAGAAAAAATAATTTCAAATTGATTGCTTTTTTTAAGAATCTGATGTTTCCATATATTAGAGTTGATTTTAAAATTAAAATCCCAGTGCATTTATAGCACTTATTATGTACTTTAGGAAATAATGATTGTAAATAGTTTTAATTTATTATTCAACTACATCCACCCACCCCCACTAAAAAAAAAAAAAGATCAATTATTAATGAAAAAAGAGGTTTTTTTTAATATAATAATTACTTTTAAATGTTTGAAAACTCTCCTTTAGCACTCAAGAAACAAACTTGTTCAGTGTTTTTTATTTAATTTTCATAGTTATCATATTTTACATTTTTTTTTAAATTTAAGCCTGCATTAACTTCTGTTTATGTTTTTATCTAAAAAAAAAGAAAATAATTATGCCATAAATGTTTTTTTTTCTGGGTTTTTGTTATGTCTTGATGGAATTAGTTTTAATAAACTTGTATGATCTTGGACAAATTTTGTTCAATGTAATGTCTGTATCATCTTTTTCCTTGGCTATTACTTTTCATAAAGAAAAGGGAGTGTTTCTCTCAGGTGAGTTTTATAGCCTTGAATTTAACACAAAAATTTTTCATGAGAAAAGCAGGCAACGGTATGGCTCATAACCAACCATTTATCAGTGTTTATCCTGATGGCATTCTAAGTCAAAAGATTTTATTTATATAAAGAGTCAACTTTGCTTGGAAATATTGTAGATTCACTAAAGTTTTTACTAATGATGAATCTATTTTTATTGATAATTCAAAAAGTTTTATATTTAATTCCATAAGTAAATGATAATAATTTAACTAGAAAACTTATTTTGAATATTCAGAATATATTATATCTTTAAAACATATATTTCAATATTCATCTTCTTGAATCTTTAAATAATTATTACTTTTTGTTATATTTGCAATAGGTTTTAGCAAAAAATATTCTCAATTCCTCTAATTTTCAAATCTAGATATTTAGAGAAAATAAATTGTGTCGATGGGTCATTCATTTATATAAAGTTTTAGTTGAATACTTTCTCATACATCTTTATTTCTCTGTTAACACGGATTACATTACAGAAAATAGGGTTACAGCATGTATCAAGTTGAATGAAATATCAGAAATCATAATTATTGTAAACTACATCAAATTGGTTATTTTATCTTGATATTTTCATTAAGTAAAATTATAGAATGGCTTTCTCAAAATTTTTATTAATCTTGTTAAATAAAATTTCTTAACCGTTTGAACATCAGTTTGAAACAGATTTTAATTCCTTAGAAAAAAGGTTTTGTCTCAATGGTGTGCATGTTTCTCAAAACAAATGTCTACTTTCTTTACAATTTCATTCATTTAGAGTTACTAATTTGTTTTTGCTTCTATTGAATTTTACTGTTGACCTAGAGATTAAAAATTAAATCTGCTTTTTATTTTCTTTACTTTTCTTTCTTTCTTTCTTTATTTTTAGTGTAAATTATTTGCTTTGTAAGATAAATGCTTATCAACCACCATTTCTTTTCTTTCTTTTTTTATTTCATTAATTATTAAACACCTTTGACTGAAGTTTGCAATCATCAGAAATATTTGCTAAAAGTTTTCTTCTTTACGTTTTTCAATCCCCAAAACTCTTTAAATCAGTGACAACTTAAAAATTCTGAACTGAAACGGAAAATAATGGTTCAGCTGGTATTTGAAATGAATTTACTCTAAAGTTCTAAAAGATGTACTGAAAGTTATCATTGACTCCAGTGAATATAATAGAAAAAAAGTGTTTAATATTTGGGGTTGGTTTGTAATTTGGACTGTGAAAACATGTTACATAAGTTTGACTCTCAGTTATGCATTTACTTACTGTTTAAAATCTGGTTCTAATGAGTTTATTTAAAGGTTTTAAAGATATTCCACTTTCCTTGTCCGATTTAAGCCATAAAAATGCTTGATGAAATCACTTATTCCCAATATCTGGTTACATGACTTTAATCTTAACTTCTGTCAAATATTGTAACCAACAAACAAATAAACAAAAGTACAAACAAAATTGTAATACTGATATTTGATTTATGAATAATTATTGATGGTTCAAAGTTTAAAAAAAATGATAAAAAATGTAAATTTATTTGTGTATGTGTTTGATTAATGTAATGAAAATGATTCTATTATAATGTTGGATGTTTAGATTGAAGAAAAGGTATGAAATGTTGCATTCCAACTAAAACCCATAAGGTAGTTAAAATAAGTGAGCTGTTATTCTCATATTCTTTCATCAATTCTTTATAAGTTAAATCCATGGTCTAAAATGGTTTATATGTTGTAAAACACAAACAAACAAACAAACAAGTTCAATCCCCAATAGGGGATTACATGAGTTCACTGGATGAGTCCTAACCAAGCACATAGTGTTCTTCTCAAATCCCTGTTCTATCCATATATATTCCTATCCAATTTCAACCCTTATGTACACATTGGTTTTCATATCTATGATTTTAGATAGAACTTAAAATAATAACTGAGAAACTTAAAAATCGATTTTGAGATAAGAATTTAAGGAAAATGAACCAAATATAAATTGTATTTTTAAATCATAATGACGATTTTTGATTTTTGTGGCATTTTATTTATTTTTATTTATTGGTTATTTGATAGCAAGAATAACTTGTTTTATAAACATCTTTCAGACACTAATATATTAAATAACTATAACAGAACTATTTAATATATTGCTATGTGGAGAGAATAGGGTTAATACCTTTCCCAACAGTATTAACCTAAATGTGAACACAATGAAAACTTTCAGAACTTAATTTGGGTATAAAAATTGCAAAGTCCAAGCGTTTATCCTCTGTACCATGTGATACCTCTCTTGAAATTATAAAAGACTAGCAGATTAATCCGGTGTTGCCCGGGTGCTGGACTACTGGATTAACAGTTACATAACTTTCTTGGCAGCTAAATTTCTGCCTGAAATCCAAATGTCTGAATACCTTAAATGTCAAATTTCAATTGTTTAGACCCAAAATCAACAGTATTTTCGTAGAGACTGCAAAGGTCAAATCTTTCAACTTTGACCCTAATATTACCCCTTAGCAGTTATTTATCCTGCTCAAAGCCAATTAAAAATCTTTCCCCAGATCCAAGTAACATATATTCAAAATTTCAAGTGGTGAGACCTCAAATTGGCAGAGTAGTTTGGTTGAGACCGCAAAGGTCAAATCTTTCAACTTTGATCTTAATTTTGACCCCTTAACAAATATTTCTCCGGCACAAAGCAAATTCAAAAGCTTTCCCTAGGTCCATGTAACCTATATATAAAATTTCAAGTGTTTACTGGCAGAGTAGTTTGACCCCAATTTTGACTCCTTAGCAGTTATTTTTTCTGGCACAAAGTCAATTAAAAAGTTTTCCCAGCTGCATATAACCTATATCTAAGATTTCAAGTATTTAGACCCAAAATTGGTGGAGTAGTTTGGTAGGAAGCGCAAAGGTCAAATCTTTGAACTTTGACTCATTACTGGGTAAATTTCTGGGCCAAAATGAATTTAAGTTTTCCCCATGTCTGAATACCTGTCAAATCTCAAGTCTGTATGCCAAAAATTGACGAAGTTTTGTAGGGAAATGTATACATACACAGACAATTTGACTTTTATAGATATAGTGAGTGGTAGATAGATAGATAAATGTATCAGATGCACCGAAGTTGTTCGGATGAGCGATTAAACAGTTTCAATTTTGACCCCTTAGAAATTATTTTTTCTGGCTCAAAACCAATTAAAACGTTTTCCCAAGGTTCAAGTAATCTATATCGAAAATTCAAATTTTTGCATTTGTTAAAATCAATCTCTATATATTTTTTCCAAATATTGTTTTCTCCTTTTTGCTTTGTGTCTGGATTGATAGTAAAAGGTTGTGATTCACACCCTGTCAACTTGTTGCAATGTCATTCTATTTTATTAATACCTCTCCTAATTCCTACATATTATTTATTCATGCTCTTAAGATATTCTATTTTCATATTTATTATTAGTTGTCCTCCTCTTCATTGTAATCAAACTAGGGAACCATCACAGAATTTCAAATTAATTCTTTATTCTCTGCATAGGAATAGACTGTTTTCATTCTGTTGACCAAGTATTTTTTATTTTGTCTTGGAATGTACTCTTGGTTATTATTGCCTTGAGGTGAGATTGACACCCTTATAGAAACCTAATGCCCATTTTTGCTGTGTTTAAGCTCAGTCAAAAACTTAAAACACACTTTCTCAAGCAAGCCTCATCTAAGAATTCCGTAAAAACAACTTAGAAAGATAATAAGATACTTGATTGTCTTTTCTAAAATATACAGGAAAAAAAATATAAAAAGCACAACATTTTTGTATTAATGGCCTATGTGTTTTAATTTTATTTATGCTTAATGAAACATCACATAAATAGATTAGATGATTTGATATGTTATGTTAACAATACATTTACT
>JAYKTE010292142.1:0-11453 GCA_036873565.1 Xipholeptos notoides | reverse complement strand
TATCACCGATATCGAGCACTCTAACTGTAAATTCAAGCAAGGATTGATCATCAGATCGATCCCTCTCAGCATCATCAGCATCATATATATATATACATAAATAGTTGAATAGGATAGACACAAAGTCAATGGGCTTTGGTTTCTGTCAGTTTCTCGGCTCACAGCCACCAAGGGCCAGTGTCTACGCTGATCAATTATTTTCACTCTAACACAGATATTGAGCATTTCAACGATGAATATAAATTTTTTTCTATAGATTAGATCAATATAAATGGGAAAGTCAGCTTGGGGTAGTGGATTAGCATTCAGGGTTTGAAATCGTATTATGCGAGTTCAAATTCCAGTCATTCTGTTACGTTCACATTCCGGCTATAACTCTTAGGGAAAGGTATGAATCCCCATATTCCCTCTACCCATGGGTTAAATAACACAACTTGTGTAATTCAAAAACAATGTGATGGCAAAAAAAAAGATGCTTGATAAAAATTATCGTTCTTGGCATTAAATGACCAAAAAGGTAGATATGCCATAATCAATCAATCAATCAATATATATATATATATATATATATATATATATATTTATTTACATACAAACAATTCTTGACAAAGTGTCTGTTAAAAGGTACTAAGAATTCTATTCTATATTTCATAAATAAATTCTTTGTTTGTACTGAAAAAAATAGACTGATTTATTATTCACTTTTCACTTTACTTGCTATCATGGCTCTACTCCTTCGACACACATAGGAAATGTTCAAACACACACAATGTCTTTTAATATTGATTTCTGTTTTCTGCTCATCCTCAACATATTAAAAAAACGATATTGGATAGAACAACTTTTCCCTGAAGGGTCATCATATTATTTGAGCAAAATATTTATTTTGTAATCTTAATTCTTGATAACCTAACATATAAAATATAGCAGGTCCTTTAGTGTCTATCTTAAAGTTTTAGATTTTATTGATAATTTACACAATGATCTACTTCAAATAATTTTATACAAAATATTTGAATGTCAAGAATACAAGATTAATAAATTATTACTAAAATCAAAATATATTATTTTTTCACATATTTTTTCTTAAATTTTTGAAAGTTTACAAATTCATTTCGTTGTTAATTAGCAAAAAAAAAAAAAATTTATTACAATTGTTAATCCTAATATCATTATATATCAATAAACTGAACAGGGTTTCTTGAGCATTAAATAAATTGAAAATTATGAACAATGCTTCTTGTCCAGATAACATTTTACTTTGAGCATTTGTTTCTTTAAAAAAATCTTAAAAGTTATTTAATTTAAACCATTTCCTAAGATACTGCCTTTCATCCAGATCAGTATTTTAACCTTTAATCTTTATTTCTGTTTGACATTTGAATATTGATCAAATATAAAAGAATTTCATTAATTAACCTCAGCCAGTGCTGTGCTTAGGAACATTGTTGTCCCACCGCAGAATACACCCTGCATCCCTACGCACACAAGTCAACTTGTGCCCCTCCCCCCTTCAACATACTGAACCCACAATAAATGGTACTTTAAACAAAATAACATCCTTTTAGAAGAACGCAGATATTCTGCAATCATGAAAAAACGGAAGAAACCGAAAAATTGGTGTTTTGAAGTTAACGTTTTCACAACTTTTAGCTACTTTTTTGTATTTCACAGCTATTTTTATAGCCATTTTAGAGTGTTTTGACTTTTAATCTCCTACAAGTTTTTTAAAGGGGAATTCCAAAATATTAAAATCCAATTCAAGACTATTTTGTTACAGAAAGTTTGATATACTGTCCAGAATTAGTCTTTGGGAATTTATTTCAAAAATGGAGAGGGAGCGTGAGAAGGTGTTGTATGGGGTAGGGGGAACAAATTAAATCAAAACAACATTAAAAGTAACCAAGTCATTTAGAAATGTCTCGATCTAAGAAAACCTCATTAAACGCTAAAAGGCCTCTACATCTAAACATATGTGCAAAGATGTTCATTGGTTGATTTACTTAAGAAAATTTCTTTCATTTTCCCATTGAGTATTTTTTAAATTTTGTTCATTGATTTTTTAAAAATTCTGTTCCTTAAGAATTTTTTTATAATTATTGTAATAAAAAATAACAAAAATGGACTATTAGATTCCTTGTAATAAATGTTTATTATAATGTCATTTTAGAATTTTTAATTTTGTACAGAAATTAATTTTTTTTATTCATAATCCTAAAAGGTGAATATTACAACTCAAAAACTCAATTATTTTTGTATTATGTTTGCATTATTTTATCAGATATGAATTTACATAATTTATTTATTTATAAAAATTCAAAACTCAACGATTTAGTAGGCATTATGTTTTTTTACTAAATACATACTAAATACATTTTTTCGAGTAAGAATTGATGAATTTTTAACAAATATATTTGAATTCACAAAGAAAGAAATAACCCACATCAAAAAATTGAAATACCATCATTAAGTATAATTTTTCAGTTTCAAAATATTTTAAGAAAATTCAAACAATTTTTATACATTCAGAGATAAAACAAAAATATAAAACTTACCATTTTTTTCCTTCTTAAGCAACTTCAAACTTCCAAGAATTCAATAAAGCATCAAAAATAATAAACACTAAAATGAATGGAATGAGCTGAAGGATAAGTCATTGGAAATGATGTGAGCCTTTTGTGAGAAGTTGATAGAAAGAAAGTTTGAAATTGTCTTTTTTAAGTATCATCATGTATAACAAACAAGTCTGCTCATTCTCTACAAAGTTTTCTATATAGAGGGAGTGAAGGAGATGAATCAAAATATTCTCCAAAGATTTTTTTAGCAAATTTTCAACAATATCCAAAACAGATTTTCTGGTGATACAGTGTGCTGCTTTTGCCAACACTCATAACAATCAAAATACTGAAAGCTTAAGGTTATTATTATTTCTTTTAAATCATATCAGATTATGGTAGAAAATAAGAATCTATTTTGACTTGTGGTCAATGATTTCATAGACATCTTGATAATGTTTTAATGAATTACTCGAAGACCATTCTACATGAATTGGGATAATTATGTATGAAAAGTCATATCTAAGGGTTTTTCTGCTATTAAACATGTTTGCTTTTTGTTGTCAAGAACTTTCATTGCATATCAGAAATGCCACTGTCCACTGTTGAAGGACTAGCATCAAGCCACTGGCTACAATCAGGAACATGAGCAATATTTGGTCTGTTAAATCTCCTTGAACTAATTATCTTGTCTTCAGGGAAAAAGAATTTTTGTTGCTGTTGTACAGGTTCCATGTATCTGTTGTGGGTATGATCTCTATTTGCTTGATGAGGTTCAACATAATTTGTGCTTGAGGTAACTGGAGAAAAAAATGAAAAATATCTTTACTAAGCAATTAAATTATTAAACAACAAATTTTCATTTGATAAACTTTTCTAAATTATGTTAAAAAAACAAAAAAGTATTGAAAACTTGTTATAAAGGGTGAAGTCCAAAATACATACTTCTTGCCTATAATTGATGCAAGAAAAAATTATTATGAACATCACATAATAGATAAAATCATTTTACATAAAGATATAAAACAATATATATTGATAAGTAAAGATCTTTCAAAGATATATTAAACAAGTACATTTGTTTCTTCCAAAGACTTAAATTAAATGCAGCTACAAAAGAGTATATAATATGCCTATTGTTATTGTCAAATAAATCCTGATACAATTAACACTTTAGTACTTTTCCACATGTGTCACATGCTTCTTTGTCTTTGATACATACAAATAATTTTAGCATTGAATATATACATTATCTATGTATTGATACAGTAGTACTTAATTGTGTCATGCTTTTTATAGCATCTTTAGAAACTTAAAATAAATTAACTTTAAATCAAAGATTCTGAACTGAAAATAAACATAATGGTTTGGCAAGGATTTGAAGTTGAGTAGTTCAAGCATTTAACAACTCAACTACTGCAATTAATATGTATTAAATTTTCCAAATAATATATTATCTTTGCTAGAGTTGCTAATAACTTTTACATTTTTAGAACCTTAAAATAAATTCATTTTATGTTGTTTCAATGTCAACTCATAACAGTGGTTCTCAGAGAAGCAACCAGGCATTTTCTAAAAAAACAATGTTTAAGAATGAGGCCAACCAGAAAATAGATAAAAAGTAAAAAGGAATCTATCTTTATAAATAGTTTCATAAATCTATGCAAATAGTTCTCAAGTATGTTAATCCTGATGAACCATTTATACAATATAAAGTCAACACCAATGTAGACAAGAAGCAATCAAAATCAATATTCAATCAATTCAATCTCCTAGCTTAAATCTTTTTATAGAAAATTGATTCCCAAAAACATCATTAAAAAAAACAAGATTATCTTTGAAAATGTATTTATTATATCAATTTCTTTCTTTTAGACTTAGAATTAAGGTATGACTTCAATAACTTTTTTCATAAATTAATCCAGTAAAAACCAGAGAATTGTAACTATTGCTTATATATATTCATAATTAGAACATTATTTCTGTAGCATTACGAAGTACTATATACTATTTTATCTTTTTTTCTATTAATAGGTGTTAGATTAATCTATTTTTAATAATTCATATATTATTAACTTTCAAGAAAATACCTGTCGGTAGCCTTGTTCTTTGAATATCTGCATCACTCCAAGCGTCTTCACTGTCAGTGTGATTCGCAATCAATTCTCTTTGGGAGTCAGCAATCATGCGTTGCCTTTGGTCATTTCTGTCAACATCATCAATTTCCTGTAACCACAATACGACCAAAATGTTTTACTTTCAGTATAGATTATTCAGGAATAAAACTCATTAAAATCAATTTGTGAGTTAGAACTAAAAGCACAAGTAGAATAAGTTTATACCTGTTCTTAATTAGAAAAGTGTACTCAAAATAGAGTAAAAGAATCTATCTCCGAATACAAAGGTATAAAGAATATATTTTTAAAGACCATTGTTTCAATTATTTTATTCATCTAATGTAAATATTTGATTGCATTATGCTACACTCATTGACGTTGCATATCATAATGAATTCTTTTCTACTGTACAGGATGGGAAAATGGAATTTTGCACTAGTATTAATTATAACCCCTGCCCTAAATATTTTGAGAATCAGAAACAATTAAACCTAATAACAGAAGATTAAATGCAAACCCGGTTTAACACGATTGATTATTCAATCATCAACCAAATTTGTCACTAATGATAAAAAATACAAATATCAAACTGTAAACAAAGCTCATTTGCATATTCTTATTACTTTTGCTTTCTACTTAATCCACTAAAAAATATACATTTTTTCATGCTATTTCTTTATTTAGACTATTTTATAAACTCTCATAAGAAAAGTTAACAAATAAATTTCAGTTTTATAAAGAAAATTATATATTCCCTTTTCAATGTCCTGTTTTTTCTTTAAAATGTCTTATACAAAGGGATGCAACTTACAAGCATGCTTTTTATAATAACGGGTTTCAGTATGGTTTTCCAGTTTAGGGTACCATAGCAACAGATGGGAAAAAAGTGCTTCCTCTATTTCTTCAAGCTTGAGGTGAACTACACTAAAGTCAACAATTTGTGGACCAAGGATGGTAACACAGATAAAAGTGCAAGAGTTCTGAAAGACAAATAATGGCGCTTTGTGGTCATCAGATGTCTGGCTGCCCACTTCTAACCCTGACTTAAACTAATCATGGTGTTTGGAGAGAACTTAAGAATACCAACAATACTTCAAATCCAAGTATAGATTTGTTCAAGGCTATCATCAAAGAGAAATGGATGGATGGAATTTAAGAATTTTATAGTTGACAGTTGGAGATCTTTTTGAAGTTGCATTGAAGTTGTTATTATTAATCATGGTGGTCATATTGAATGATAAACTATTGAATTTGCCTGCATTTAATTCTTTTTTGTTCACAAACACATTATTTATGAATATTAGACATGTTATAGATAACAAGCCAGTTTTGCCAATTGTGCTTACCCACCCGATACATAAAATTGAAAGGACGAATACTCAAAATTGAAAATGAAAACCTCTTGCATCAAAACTTTTTTAAGGCCTGTTATTGAAAATTGTTAAGCAAATTTTCACTTATCCAAATTAATCTTTGGAATATTTAAAGTAATTTACTTATAAGAAGTTATCCTTTTAATAGTTTAAAAATAGTAATTTTATACTTTTAACTATTTTTTTTAACATTTTTTGGAACAACGAATATATAACTTTATTTCACGTGAAAGCAATTACATAAAGAAACTAAATGTATTGTCTTGACAAGATGTATTGTAAATAAATATACTTTGTTCAGATAACATCTGTCTGAATCCATTTGTAAAAAGGAAAATATTAATGAATCATACATGTATCTTAATCAGGAATTGAATTAGAACCAAGTGCTTATGGCATTATCCATTTTGTTTCAAACCTTAGTACCATCCCATAAAAAGTACAAAAGTTATGAGATATTATAGAAAAATAATCAAAATCTTAATTCTTAATTATCACTTTTCTGTCTCAAAGAGCAATTTAAACTATTTATAGAATTTATGAATAGTAAAAGCAATACCCCCCCTCAAAAAAAAAATTAAAGAGTGATGACTTTTGCAATGAAAAAATATTGAAAGCAATCACCAGTTGTTCATTAAGATAGTATGAAAGCCATTGCCATTCAGTAAATCTAAAAACAGATAGAATTGTCTTAAGATATAATTCAAGATTGTACATTTTAGGAACTCTTAAGAGGTTACCAAAGATAAAAAAAACCTTGATATGTTTTCCAAGGTAACATTTGAATCTATAACTTATATTTAAAAGTTCCAATATGCTCATTTTATTCTTTAAGATGTAAAAACAAAATAAAAATATAGTAAGTTCTGTTAACTGATCATTTAAACAGTTCATACTTAAAAAAATGTACATTCAAGTTATACTCATGTCCTATGCACAAAAATATCTCTATAATGCAATAATATAAAAATCAATAAAAATTTCCAACAAAGTTTTCTTTTTAACAGTTCAAATAAAACTGTACAAAAAAATTATTTCAGAATAATTTGTTGAAAATTTGTTCAGCAGATGATCTGAAATTAGAAGATCAAATATAATCTGCCTTAACTGATGTGGGAGTTAAAAGAAGAAAAATTTACTTTTGTATCAAATAAAGTTGAAGAAAAAAGAACTAACAATCAGGTTCATTCTAGCTAGAAATAGACCAAACCCAGATGGGTAGTCTCATTTTGTGCAGTATTGTCTTTTTGTAACAACTACTATGATTGCCATAGAAATTTGCATGTTAAGCAAATGATATATTAATAAGTATAAATAAATAAGAATAATATATTCTTATAATAATGTGATCAGTCATCTTTTGGTATCTACCAATGACAAAAAATCTAAAACATTATCAAAACTTTACATACCAATTCGTTCATTTATGGGTTTTCATAAAACAAATATGATTATTAAAATGAATTCCCTTTAGCTATAACCCCATGGCCGGATATTTGTTTTCTTTAATAAAAAAACTTGACAAACTCCAAAAATATCACACTAAATCACTTGCACATATTGATAAAGCTTATCAAAATATAAATAAATACACTATAATAGTATTTATTTATTGATTGATTGGTATGTGTTCTTTAGTAATTTAAATCAATAAATCAAATATATTCAATCATATGAATAAAAATTTATCATAAATTGTTTTGGCAATTTAAAGTTAACTAATTATAAATTATTGTAAATTAAACAATCTCATTCAATGTTTAGATATTTTGTTCGTATTGACTTTATATTGAATGAAAAACAATATATTTAGATATTTCATTTAATATCTGAGGTAAAATAAAGTCTTAGTGGTGTAATAGTTATTGATACAGAGAATCATTAAAAAATATTAGATTCATAACTGAATTGAATATATGGTCAGGATGCTGCCTAGTCAAGAAGATATGTTCATTCCTTCATCATTTCAGCTATGTGGGGAAAAAAAAAGATTAGTTGGAATTCTTAATCCTTTTAAAGTTACCACCACAATTATAGCACAACAATGGAATTCAAAAATTTTAAGAACAGTTTCTGTTAACAAGTCTCGACGGCAGCAGGTTCCCTCATTTTTTCATAGTTTATACTTTACTTTAGATATAATTTTTGCATCCAGCACATTTTCTGTCATTTATTTTAAAATTCAGAATTAATCTGGATAATATATTTTCTTTTTTCTTGATTCTTTTTTCAAAAATGTCCAAATAGCCACTTCATTGTCATTATAGTTTTCTGTTTTATTTTTGTTCCATTCTGCAGTGTTATTTGCATCAATAAGCACAGGGATTTTTTCTAAGCCAACTTTTAAGAAGAGGTGAGGTATTTGGTACATCTAGAGGCAAAACCAATAAAATGAAGTGCCATTAAGTTTATTGTCTCTGTAGGGTATCATTTTTTATTTGAATATATAATATTTATTCTAGAACAAACTTTATTTAGTCTCAGAAAAACTTATAGCAATTGTATCAACAATAGTTTTAAGATAAGATACTGCACAACCATGAAATCTTTTCAAAATATTTTACTCCTAAAAATAAAAATCTTTCTTAGTATTGTTGTTAACAATTTTACTGAAATACTTTTTGTTCTACAGCTTTTCAAGAAACAGCTATTTGAAAAATATTTCAAGAGTCTAGCTCAAGCAAGGTCACCAGTTCATGAAATATTTTCTGTTTCCCAAGTAATTGTTCTTGAATGTCAAATGATCTGTTCATTAATTCACAATTTTCATAGGAAGTAAGTTTACAAACAAATCCATGGTTTCCAATTAAATGAATATCTTTAAATCTGTTTTTTTTTAATCTTTAAGATGAGGCTTGGTAATTAATTAGTACATCTATTTCTCAGACTGTTGTCCTCATTCTTATAATTGTCATTCTAGTTTCCTGTTTTATTTCTGTCTCATTTCGCAGTGATTTTTGCATCATTCATCACAGTGATTTTTTCTAAGCTATCTTTTAGCAAAAGGTGAGACATTTGGTACATCTTAAAGCAAAATCAATAAAATGAAATGTCATCAAGTTTATTGTCTCTGTAAGGTAACATTTCAGACAATGAATTCCTTCGGCTCTCTCTCGCTCTCTTTGATCAAGCTCAAAGACCTTCATGTCATAATAGGGAGTCTTCACAGAAATTTTAACTTAGCCCTTTATTTAACTTATAGGAGTAATCTGCTTTTGTTCTGATAACCATGTCTTGGTAGGTTCAAGTCTTGAAAATGTATTCTTAGTTATTATTGAAACCCTCACTTTCAGCTAATGCTCAGTTAGAACTAAACTCGAGCCTTTATCTGTTGTGCTATGGACCTATGCTTCTTGAAAAAGTTAAATATCTAGCTTGAAGTATCTATTGTCAAAGATGCAAGAAATATTTGTTGCAAAAGCAAGCACTCTGTATATATCTAGTCTTCTCAGAGAAATATCAGTAAAACACTAGATAAGTATGCCATATTCAAACTCTGAACTCTGATCTATCTATATAGATATGCCATATACAAACTCTGAACTCTGATCTATCTTTAAAATTCATGGCCAAACTCCATCAGTAATTTTAATTTTATTTCATATGTGAAAGATTTGTAGACATTTCAAAGTTAAGGCAGTTACCCAATTTTAGGCTAATGTTTTCTCTTTGTTCTGGGCTTTTTTTTGTTATTAGAATCAAACACTTTTAAACCAAGATGATGTGGCTGGGACTAGCCCAATTACTACTTCACTATCTCTTCATCACACAAGCACTTATGCTGGTAAATATTGATTAGATCTTGAAACAGAAAGATATATATGTGTGTTTGTAGAAAGATTAATAAAGATGAAGAGAGTATTCCATGTGCAATCCATGTAGTATTTGTAGATATTAAAAAATAAGAAATCAAACTCAGGTTTTAAAATGTCAATAAAAGGTTAAAATTGTTGTAAAAGAGTCTTTTTCATTTTTTATAGTTTCTCCATACTTACCGTATACTTGCTCTAAGCAACAGATTCATTATAAATTTGATAAACATAAAATAGATATACAAATTATTATAATCAAAGACAAATGTAACAACATTCACAGTAAAACAAGACATCAAAAGTTCTGTAAAGTATAATACATAACAGAATTTATGGCATCTTGTTTTCAGTGCAAATTTTATATTTGATTAAAATAATCTAATAGATAAACATTTTTAGAGATTGGATTTTTCCACCAATAAGTATCTTTTGATACTGCAATTTGAAAATTATAGAACTAAATCTTTTAGATGAAGGTTTATGATTTTCACTGCTTCGTGAATTTGAACTATTATCTTAAAATAAAAGTTTCTGCCATTATGCTCTCCAGCTTTTTTTAGGTATTTTTTGTGAAACTTGAGAGTTTTCAAATCAAACTCAGGAACTTTCTTGATATTTTCAACCAAAGCTTTTATTTAATCAACAAGGATAATTTGTTCTCATTTCTTTAACTTTGACCAGATACAAGTGTTAATTAAAGTTAGGATGGAACCAATAATTACCATGTGACATACATGAAACTGTATACACTAAACACCCAAATCCATCCATTGAGCCATGTCTGTGAAGAGTTCATAGTTCATAATAAAAGCTCTTAAGCTAAAGAAAAACATTAAAAAGATTACCAAAGAGAGAGACAGACGGAGAGTATACCTGCCAAAACACAAATGAAAATAAAGATAAGGACAATAATATGAATACTTTGAATATTACTAATTTGAAAATATTCAAAATTAATTGAAAATCAAGGATAGAATAAATAAAAATTTCGGATTAAACCAACAATTTTCTATGTGACTTCCATGAAAGCGTATACATCATGGCCCTAATGTATCAGAGGATTTGAATCATGTCCTTCACCAAAATGTTATTTTTCATTGACAGGAGCCCATATCCATGGGTTTTGGAAAGTGTTTTCCTTACATGTAGATGAATTAGTCCATCACGTTAATAAGAGACATCTGCTCAAAGGACCTAAAATCAAACATGTTGATTCTACTTGAATTTGAACTTGTGAAGAATGATATTAAAGATGAGAATTTAATAATTTATTTACTGCAGTCATCAAAAACTTTTACAATAACCACCAGTACATATATTAACAAACTTGAGGTTTAAAAAAAAAGGGCAAAAATATCATCATAGCTTTTCCAAAAGAAAAAATTAATTTTCCTGAGAATAATTAAAAAGAAAGTTGTTTTCAGATAATAAAGAAAAAAAAATAAAATGAATTAAATAATATAAACCATGATGCTTTGCTTACCTGATAAATAACATCTGTGGCTTTCTGAAGCCGCAATGGCTTTTTTCTTCCTTTTGAATATTTATCAGTAGATAGAACTGTACGCTTTTGTCGGACTGGTGGAGGAGGCCTGG
>JAYKTE010292031.1:0-11453 GCA_036873565.1 Xipholeptos notoides | reverse complement strand
TATCTATCTATCTATCTATCTATCTATCTATCTATCTATCTATCTATCTGTCTGTCTGTCTGTCTGTCTGTCCATCTCTTTTCCTATCTATCTATCTATCTATCTATCTATCCCTTTTTCTATTTATCTACAAATCTATCTATCATATAAAAATAAAGATAATAGCAATTGTCTTAAAATTTAATACATAATTTATAAGTGATGAATTAGAATTATTAGACCGTGTTAAGGGATTTAGATGCGCATGATTAAATGTTTATTGTATTTATCTGGTCCCTCCACACAACCTATGAGGTCAATAGCTTTTTTCTAAGAATACAATTAGAAAAGGTAAACTATTTAGAAAAAAACTACTCTCAGATTAAGTGGTTATAAACGCTTGTATGATGTTAGATGAATAAAAAAAATTAATATATCCCTCAATTTTATACATGTTGATTGATTCAAACATTAAACTCTTAAGAATTCACCTTATGAAAAAAAGATTTAATAGGGTTGTGGATGCATCAGCAATGTATTCAAAGCCCTCCATAAATCTACATGGGCTGAAGATCTATCCAATGTTAGAGTTTTAATTCTGTAACCTACACCTACAGTGGAAGCAAAAAAATAGGCCAACGAATGCAAATACTCCCTGAACTATTTTTCCCCAAGCGCTAACATGGAACATTTCTGAGAATTTGATAATAACACAAGTTTTAAGAGAACCATCATTGATTGCAGTAAATATTGTTGCAGTTGTGACGGTTGAACATTGATATGTCAAAATCAAAGATACTTGATAAAAAGAGGCCTCTTTATCACTCTAGTATAGTACCTTAGGAGAATCTGCTAAGAATTAAACAGCTAACATGAATTGGTAGTGTTACTTTTTAGCCCAAAAACAGAGCGATTGGCACTGAGAATCGTTTTATTCCAGGAATAAAGGCACATTGAAATAACGAGACATTAAACTCCGATAACTGGTCAACAATGAAACCAAAACACAGAGCCATAGGTGATCGTTACTTAGAAGAAGCTGATAACAGATAAGGATGCGAGAATGTTTGAAAAATAAGTTCAATTGGGCCTGGGATTTTGAACGGGTTGCATCGCAAATACTAAACAGAGAAATTTACAGCCGAAAAAGAAAAGGCCCCGAAAAATGGAATAAGAAAAATGCCACGATACATATGACCAGCCAGTTCCACAAGATGAGAAAACGTTGCCGACCACTTGGATTCTAAGGTCCACACGTGGATAAAACTAAAACTGCTTATTGCCTACCACTAAACGAAGGAAAGGGAAATAGAAGCATAGTAAACAAGATAATGACCGTGGAGAGAAGGAAGAGCGAACGAATTTTGCTATAAGTCAAGAAGGGCTCACTCACACCAGTTAAGTATTTTATCTTTCATCCCATAATTGAACTATTTTCTGTTTATTCGAATGCACACGCTGTACAAACTATTCACCAATAAATCCCCGCAATTGATTTCCAGACAGCTTTTCCCTTCACGAGAAAATAATGAACTTTTCATCTCTCCCTAAACTCTAATTTATCCTTAAATAAAACTATTTCTTAAAATTGTATATTATTGTTGTTTCTTGTTTGTTCTTGTATGATTGGCATATCCAAAGTAGCCAGAGATCGAATCTTTGAAAACGAGTTGGCAATTCATTTGTCGTTATGCGTGTTACCTGTCCGAAATCCGATCACGACATTATATACATTATATTCGATAATTAGTAATGCACGTACACGTTTATTGAGATACTATTTCATATTGGAGCGGGCGACTCGTAACACAGCAAATAAAAAATGAATTGTCATTGGCCTAATCTTGGAACAAAGCTAGCCAAAATTTCAGCATCGAATTTGTGGATTAGAATTTGAATAACGAATTAATGTAAACAAGTTTTGCTAGGGAAAAATTTCAGAAAAATTCTTATGATTTTATAGATTCTTAAAAAAATTACGACTACTGTTTTTATAAGCCATTAAAAGTGATTTCCCCCGGTGACATGGCATAATATGCGTTCCATTAAGGTCAAAACAAGTTGGTAAAACTAATCCCCGTCATCGCCGAAATTAAGCAATTTCGCGACTGTTCAGTACTTCAATAAGTGACCATGGGTATCAACGGAAACAGATGGACCCTACCAGTGTTTCGAGTTGGGTGATCTGCTTTTCTCCATGTTACTTACCCATACCATTCCGTTCCCACACATTAAGAGATCATGTGAGCTGCACCTCTTAGCTGCTCGAGCTAACACCTTCCCTTGCGAGGACTGAGATGGCGAAGGTCATTAACGTTATTTTTTGTCCACATTTGTTTATTTAACACATACCTGGAGGGAATGTGGGGATCCATACCTTTCCCAAGGGTATTAGTTTAAAACGGAACGACTAGGATTCGAACTAGCGTACTAAAATTCCGAAGTCCGACTGCCTACCCACTGTCCCAAGTAGACTTACCCAGAATAGAAAAGGAACGTTTTAAGACTCTCCTGTTTCGATTTGCTGCTTAAACGTAGTAGATTATTTAAAACCAAAGCTACTTTCAATTCTTGATGATAGATAATAGAGTAGTAGTGTAATCTGTTGAAAGTTATAACTAAGTTTTGGGGAGAGTACTCACAAAAACAATTCTTTTTTAAAATAATCTTTTTAAATTATTTTTACTTTTTAATCTTTTTTTTTCTTTAAATCGGTCAAATTTCTAGATCTAATTTTTTATATTCGGCGACGAAAGAGAAAATCGCTGCGTCAATTTTGGAATGATTGCCTAACCACTGGCCCAAGTTAAATTCCCAGCAGAAGTAGAAATAACATTTGTGGTAGACAGTTTGATATGGATGAATCAAGAGAGATTGTTATCTAGATAGGTAGATGAATAGATAGAGTGATGAAGAGATAATAGATAGATAAGTAGGTAGGTAGATAGTTACATACATACATACATACATACATACATACATACATACATACATAAGCAGGCAGGCAAGTAGGTAGGTAGATAAGTAAGTTGGTAGGTAGATGTGTTAGTGGATACATACGCACATCGATAGATGGATAGATATATATATACATAGAGAGAACAAGAGGGAGATAAAACTATTGTAAACATGCCTCCTAGGTTGGTTTCTTCCTAAACCCTTCACCAAATGAGAATACTATTCAACTTTATATATATATATATATATATATAGAGAGAGAGAAAGATATAAAACTATTGTAAACATATGTTTACAATAGATAGATGGAGAGAGGGAGAAAGATAGATAGAAAGAAAGGGGGAGAGATTGCAAGCATACGTATCCTTTCAAACTAAAAAATAATATTTTTTTAATAAAAACTTTTATAACTAGGATCTATCTAATGAAAACGATGTTATTCACAGGTACTTTCAAATACCCTTTTCATTCAACAACGAGTTTTATTTTCTTCTACACTTATTATTTTTGTGTAAATACATAAAAAATGCCATAAATTAAAAAAAAATGTTCTATCCACCATATTTGGGAATGTCATCACGAAAAGAAGTTTTTTTTAAATTTTTTTTTTATTTCATTTTAAAATAATCTTTAAAATTCAAGAAATTCTCTAAATTGAATGGAATTTTCAACAAGAAAGATATTTTTTTATTTTGTTTTTTCATTGAAAAGGAACTTAAGATTATAACTAGAAGTATTGCGCGGCCTTGCTCTGGAGTTGCTTTGATACTCCTTTCGTACTGTTTTTTTGTTGTAATTTCGAGTTTTTTTTTTCTTTCTAAGAAAACTGCCCTAATTCTTTTAAAACCGAAAATTAGTTTAGTATGCTGCAGTTATATTGATCCACAATATGGCTACAGGGCCACAGCAATCCAATTTTTCAAGTTTGACCCCTTAGCAGTTATTTTACGTCTCAAAAGCAAATCGAATTTGTTCTACGGATCTGAATAACACATTTCAAGTCTCTAGATCAAAATTTGGCAAAGCAGTTTAGTGGAAACTGTTGCTCTCTCTCTCTCCCCCCCTCTCTCTCTCTCTCTCTCTCTCTCTCTCTCTCTTTCTCTCTCTCTCACACACCCACCCACATTAGGCCACTTTTAATCAGTGGAATCAGTTGACTATTCAAACATTCATCGACTGCAACTATGAAAAGAAAAGGAGGAAAATATGTTCTTAATAAAAAAATTAGTTCGAAATTCATTTCAAATTTCATTGGTGTATATTCTTTGTAAGATGCGATTAAAAATTCACTTAAAAGGATTTTTTAAAATTTTTAGGCAGTAAAAGAACCATTTTGATTAACGATGTCAACCTGACCCCTCAGCCAATGAAAATGCCCGGAAAATCTCACATGACTCTTGATGTTAATATCTTGAAGCAATTAAATGGTTCAGATGCTGAAATCACCATTAGGCGCAGTACGTTCCTGGGTTACATCCGAATTCCCTGCTTATTCGAAGTTGGATCTTGGTAAGTCTATAACATTTTAAATGCTCATGACATGGAATTATACTTGCTGGTAAGTTAAGTAATTATTTATCCAATCAAGTGCAAAACTGCGATTTGACACAAGGTCATATTTATGTGCTCTATGGCAGGTGAAGAATAATTATTTACCCTGTCTAGCATATAATAGCTATTTGACGCAAATTCATATGTATGTGCTCTATGACAGGTGAAGAGTAATTATTTACACAGTCTAGCACAGAACAGCTATTTCACACAAGGCCATATTTATGTAGCCTATGGCAGGTAAATCCGTCTTTTCGCTTAGTTCAGTCAGCTGATATAATTGTTTTTCGGAATCATGCGGACTATAGTTCTCATCTTTATATTTGTTAAATTCAGTTAATAAAGTCTTCAATGTAGAGAAAAGGGAAATTTTGGAATCAACAGGCCTGTCTAAAACGTATCCGACCTTCAAAAATTGAAGACGCCACTGAAAGGACCCCCTTTTGAGAGTAGAGAAGAGATAATGCAGAATGCGACGGCGGAGATGAATACTATTCCAAAAGAAGACTTCCAGAGGTGTTTCCAGCAGTGGAAGGATCGGTGGGCTGAGTGTGTGCAATCACAAAGGGCCTACAGGTGGGATACTTTTTAGACAGGTCTCATATATTTGTGAAGTTTTCCTTTTTCTCTACATTTAAGACTTTCAACCAGTATAATCAGCCTCTTTCAAGTTATAAACTAACTCTAACTCTATATTAAATTCAACCCTGTATTCTTTTTTTCCATTCTCACTTTGCAGTAGCTACAAAAACACTTGCACGTTGATGCAAAGAATGATGAGCGAGAACTGGGGAGGCTTCTTGGGTCCAATCGTCACTCAAATGATGAAAGCTTTCGACAAAAGCGGTGCCAACCTTGACTGCCCAGTACCCGTCCAGCGCATCAGACTGGACAGGATCTCTTTGGAACTACCCAGGGTACCCGCTTATATGACCTTCTTAGCAAGAGTAAGTATTGTTGTTCTATTTTGCCAGTTTCACTGCACATTCAAAATCAATGAAGCTGTGGAACAGTTTAAATCAATATTCTTGTTTTAGAAAAAATTGCTAACAAGTGGCAAGCTATCGGACGCACTCGCGTGCGCGAACACGCGCGCACGCACGCACACACACACACACACACACACACACACACACACACACACACACACTCTCTCTCTCTCTATCCCCCTCTCACATACATATATGCATTCTCGCTCTCTCTCACTTACACACACACTTTCTCTCTCACATATGCACTTTCTCTCACATGCATACACACTCTCACATACCTATATCCATTCATTTCTTCCACCTCTCCCTCTCTCTCTCACATACACACACACACTAATACCACACAATCTCTCATGTACAGAACAACTCCCCTTTCTAACACACACTCACTCGTTATCAATATGCAATAGCAATTCAGTTATAGCAGGGTTTCCCAAACCTTTTTAGGCTGGCGGAACACAAACACATGTAGAGCTTTTTTTCAAAGTGATGACAACAGTATTATAACGATGATACACAAGCCCCAGTCGGCTTGTAAACATTTTATTTGACCTGGACCCTTGATAATCACATCAAACATTTTTTTTCGAAATGAAAATAATTAGACGCAAAATTTGCTTTTAAAAAATAACAGTTAAATTAATTAACCATTTTTTTGTCTTCATAATTGTGTATTTTAATTACCGCCCCCAACGGCCCATTTTTGCGTTACTGTCCCCCGATATCAAAGCAGGTGCGTGTGAGTGTGTGCATGTGTGGGTGTGGAGGGGGGCAGTACCGCCCGCTTTGCGGAACATGGATTATAGCCATTGCGTGTGCGAGAGAGAATGTGTGTGAGTGAGTGTGTATGTGTATGTGAGCTAGATTGGGAGCTAAATCAATAGATAGAGAGATAGATAGAGGGATGGATGGATTGAGAGATAGATAGATATATTGATATATATATATAATCCCTAAAACTAGAGTCGTGCTTTTATAACCGTAACAAAAAGCTAATGTTTAAACTCTGTGACGTATTGGTACAAGAATCTAAACTTAGGTTTAACCAGGGCCAGCCATTACTAACGAGGCAGCATTCCCGGCATTACTATGCGAAACGTCGTGGAGCCCAGTCTGAGTACGGATAAGGATAAGTGAAAATTAGGATTTTGTAATAGAAAATGAATTCGTTTATTAATTTTTTATTAAGTACAAAATCACGATCAAATTAACTTTACGAACATTTGCAGAAACAGTAATCACTTGCAACGACGACGTAATAATAGATCGAAAACACGGTAAAAACATAATTAACCCAATGGCCTATACATAATTATAATTCATTATGGTTTAGTTTAATAATTTACACCTAGAATTAGCGCGCCGCGGAGTCTATAGAAGTGCGTGGCCCCCTTCGGCCGTAGAGGTTGCATTGGCCTGAGGCCAGCGTTCACCGACAACAGCCTCGGTGGTACTGATGCAAATACTTATATTTAAACTCTTTATATTCTAATACGATACTAATAATGTAATAGAACTGTCCTTCTCTAAAATAATTCGCAATGAAATTCAATTGACCCACAAGAAAAGACCCTAACAACGTGCAACTTGTAAACTCTGATAAGCTGATCGCTGAGTTACGGAAAGAAACACGTTATAGTGTTAACAACACTCATTTTTCTTTTATGACAAAAGTCTTAAGTAGGATAATATCAAATCTTTATTCCTCACTTTATTTTTAAAATGAATTAAAATAATAATACAAAAAGTATTGGTATATTCCACAGGTAGGTATTTGCTAAAATCATAAATATTTGCTCAGATTTTGAGAATCGACTTATCCGTGGCGTGGGGTCGACTTATACACCAGACTGTATTTTCATTTTTTGGCAGTAAACGGAAATAAAAGAAATATTATTTTTATTCAATTTTCAGGGTGAGTACCAAATAAAGATCGAAACGAAAGACCAGAGGGATCACAAAAGTATTTTCTGTCTGGAATGGGAAATGACCGTTGGTTAAATAAAAACAACCCACCAAAATACAAAAAAACAAAACAAAACAAAAAGAAAAAAAACAACAAAAAAAGGAAACTCCACTCCCAGACAAAAAAGACCAACCATGATGTATGAGAATAGAGTTAGAGACTATTGATATTGAACCTTTTACCGAAGTCTCTAGTTTTAAGTTGACTCATGAGGAGGAAGGAGAAAAATGAAATATCATCTTTTCATCGGTGTAAGGTACATTGGAAACAATGGGGTACATTAAAAGAAAAGAAAAAATATAATAAAGAATATTATAAATGTGATTTGTTGTGATTTGTTTGTTCTACGGGATATCAACCTTGTCGGTCATTTAATGCCGAGAACATTTTTCTATATTCTTTAATTTTTATCAACACAGTTTTTAATAACACTAGATGCACTATTTAATCTTCATAAATGGAGGGAATTCGGGGATTCTTACTTTTCCCAAGGGTATTAGTTCAAATGTGAACGTTAACGGAACAAGTGGGATTGAAACTCGTGTATTACGAATCTAAAGTCCGACTGCCTATCCACTGTTCCAAGTAGACCTCACCAATGTTATAAATGATTGTTTGTTTATTTTTTTGGATGAGTGGGTGAGAGCAGCTTTTATTTAGGCATTTCAAGAATCAGGGAGAGCTGCTCAGAATAGAAAAAGAAGTAGCATATAAAATCTCCGATTAATACTTTTAGAAGTCCCTTTTTTATGTTATCACATTAAAGACCGTATAAAAAAAGCAAAAAAAAAAAAAAAGGAAATAAGAAAGATAGAAAAAATTCACCTTCATATAATGCTCATTTAGAACTGAAGTAAGTCGATGTTTTTATCCGTTGTGAAATGTGAAGATAACAACAACAATATTATTATTATTATTAATAATAATAATAATAATAATAATAATGATGATAATAATAACCTGTGACACAGGTTGCAATATATTAAGGCATCCTGGAGGGCCAGAGGAGACTTATTGTCACTCTGCCTTCGGGAATACCAGTAATGCTGCTGACGCCGGGTGTGAGAGGCGGGCGCAGATGGGTGAAAGCCCAAGATGTTTTTGTGCCGTACAGTCGTTGACTGGAGTAGCGCGGAACCTGCTGGAAATCAGAGGAGATTTGTTGTCACTCTGACCCAGTGGAGCCCACTGGTTGCTGGGTTCGCGGGTGCCTGGTGATTGGTGTGAGATCTCAGAATAATAATAAGAACAATAGTCCTCAAATTCGATACACATTATCAAACTTCATTTCAAGTATTCTGAAAAAGAAAACACACCAGGAAACCTATTTGGTATTGCCTGGGTGAAATATAATGGTCTTTAAGGATCTCCATAGTCTAAGGGTAAATGGTGACCTCTGACTTAGCCTCGGTGTGAAAAAGTGAGGGAGTGCGGAACAGTGAGTTTAGAGCTGTCAGCAGGACAAGAGAGAGTCGAGGACCAGTCTAAAAGAGAAAGAGAAAGAGAAAGAAGAAATCAATAAAGATGTGATCAGAAAAGTCCCTCTTTGTTTTCTCTGAAGATATTTTGATTCCAGCAAAATCCAGGGAAATGCAAGAGAACAATGAAGCGAGGATGAATCGACCCCTAACGAAAGACCTCCTCTATTTCATCATCTCGAACCACTATTCGGCCCCTTGTTGCATAATCTGATCGCATGAACTTGGTCTTCATGCGGTTCATTTTGAAGCCTACTCCCGAGCTTCTGATATCTAGCTCTGTAGTTTTGGTGACGAGGACAATATCGTCAGCGAAAGGAAGGTGAGTCAGTAGTTCGCCGTTGATGTTTGCGCCACCCTTCCAGTCGATGTCTCTGAAGATATGCTCGTGACATATGGTGAAGAGCTTCGGGGAAATGGTGTCTTCTTGTTTAACGCCCTTTTTGGCTGGCATTGTAATCGGCAAAGACAGCAGAGCGATGTAGGTGGTACATCCGAAATTTGCCTCTCGTAGGAGTTCGATGTATTGCGTCTAAACAAAGGGTAATTAATGGGCGGATCACATACTGGAATGAAAATATTTCGGTAGGTCACATATTGGTATAGAAACAACTCAGTAGATCATTAGTGGGAAAACATGGGTAGGTCTCATATTGTAATGTAAACAACTCGGTAGATTACATACAGGAAAAGAGCACTCACCAATCACATTGTTTTGCTCTTGCTTTTTAATGATCGGCTTCTATGTTTATTTGACGTTTCTTTCTTCTCCCAACAAATGTCTTTTATTACTTCGTATAATGCAATTGCTAGGAAGATCATAACTAAATAACTTAGTTTTCGCGGATCTTTGAAGAAGCAAAAAAGTGTGGTGATTTCGATATGAAAAATCCATTTCCATACAGTTAATTGATGAAACATGTTATTCATATGACAATGTACAATTATTTCTCTTTATGAAATAAATGAGTTGTCTCCCTTGTACCAGTCTAACTTAAATCGATTGCTTTCTTCCGTAGTGCAGTTGAAGCAAAACGAACTGACACATTTGTATCTCTATCTCTACTATTATATAAATGGAATGTTGTGTGTGTGTGTGTGAGAGAGAGAGAGAGAGAGAGAGAGAGAGAGAGAGAGAGAGAGAGAGAGAGAGAGAGAGAGAGAGAGAGAGAGAGAGTTCCCTATAGACTTTAATTAAAACTTGATTATTTATTTTATAAAGTTAAATGAAAAATAATTATTTTAGGCTATTTAAAAAATATTTGTTAATAATTTTTAATTAATATTATTCCCATATTTTCAAAGATTTAAATTTATTGTCAATTTAAATTATCAAAAAATGTTCGAGGGAAATTATTTTTTTTTGTTATTTTATTTTATTTTTTGCTTTTGATTAAGATGTTTCTAATATGCCAGTTTAACAAAACATGTGCACCAACAACCAAATACAAGTATGCAACATAAAATAGGGAATTTTTCAACGCACTTAACTAATTGTAAAACTATACAGTAAACAACCACATTTGGTCTTTATCAAGTGATTTTTTATCCATCCGGTTTAACAAATTATGTGTTGTATATTAATGCAGGGAACAGGTTTTCCCGGCATTAAATAGCAAGCCGGTGAGAAAGGTCGGCAGTCGGCACCCACACGTCCACACAAAAACGTCTATGTGGACAGACAAACGTCAGCACAAATGCCAACTTGCAAAGCTGCTGAGTCAGCAGAGAGACGGATATAAAAGGACAGCACAGAGACAGGGAAGAGGAGGACGACGAGAGAAGAGAATGGGCAGGAGGAGGTGCAGGGCATAGCGACACTAACAGCCGATACCGTCCCATTGTTGCAGATGAGCCAGAGTGGTTTGACTTCAACGGCCCACTGTCACTTGTTATTGGTTGAAGGCCTCCGTATCGAAAATAAAGAACAATATTCTTAAAACAATATTGAGTACTGTTGTTTTTTCCTCCGACAAATTCTCAACGTAGGGTCCCAGTAACAACGTTACATATAGCCTCCAAAACCTTGCCAAAGTAGTTGGTTTTGATCCCGAAAAATAACTGCTAACAATTCAAACTAGAATTGGATTGATGGCCAATAGTGTCAGCTGTGTGTGTGTATGTAGGGGGGCTACGTTGTTCATTAGGTTGTGAATATAATCGCAGTTTACTAAAATAATTTTAGAATTTAAAAAAGAAATAAAGTAGTTTTTTATAGAAAGAAAGAAATTATTGAAATTACTAAAATTCAGATCAAAATGAGCATAAAAAAGAGTATCAAAGCAATTCCCGACCAAAGCCTGCTAATACTGTTATCTATTACTGTGAAATTGTCTATCTGTCTGTCTGTCTGTATACAATTTTCCCTACCAAACTCCTCTGTCAATTTTCGAGCTACAGACATGAGATTTGACATTTAGGTTATTCATACATAGTGTCGTGAATTTAAATATGTAACTTAAATTACAACGTATTAGTAACAACAATAAAAGAAAACACGAATCGGCTTATAAAATTAAAAGACTAGGT
>JAYKTE010291920.1:0-11454 GCA_036873565.1 Xipholeptos notoides | reverse complement strand
ATAATGTGTTTGTTCTCTTTATAACATCTTATATATTATATATATGCTCTATACAGAATAGTTTATGTTGTTTTGGAAAAAATGTAAGTTGTGGCTGGATAGATCAGTATTGTGAATTTTTATGTATGAAAAATTCTTACGAAATTGATATTTCTGTTAGTTTGGGTTTAATATCTTTAAAATCAGTATTAATAATTTAATTCCTACCCCTCCCCAATTTAAATCCTGATTTGAATCATGTAACGATTTGCTGGTCGACAAAAATAAATAGTATTGTCTATTTTACTACAGTCTTGATACTTGGTCTTTGTCTCAATGAAATGCATTTCTTTTGGTCTCTCAAGAAATTTGATATTAAATTTAGCCATTACCCAGGTCCCTTATATTTTGAGACAAAGGCTTAAATATTTTATAAAGTTCAAGGCTTTACAAATCTATTGATTTATTGGCTGGTTCAACTTAGGAATTTATTGTGCCGAGTCACACATTTCAAATGTTGTTTATATCCTCAAGGAAAATTCCTCTTCGGAACATCAATTCCCAGATCAAGTAGAAACCTCTTCAGGGAATTGGATTTGGACTGTCTCTAGCAAAATTAAATATAGTCTTCTTTGTGAGACTAATAATAATAATAATAATAATGAGGACATGAAGAAATGATTATACTGAGAGCAACGGTAACAATGAAGATAGTCATGGCCATGTAAAATCTACAGGGAATACAAATAAGAATTACCAGAATGATGGTGATGACTATAATAAGGATTATCGTGGTAAGATTTGTAATAATGCTACACATGATGTTTGCTTAATTTTTTGCGGCATATCAAACCTTTTAGGTCATTTAATGCTCAGAACAATCATTTGATAAAAAATTTGTGTCCCCTCGTAGATTTTTTAATAATCCGGTATACACTATTTAATAAGTATCTGGAGTGGAGGTAGAGATTAATCACTATGCTAAATGTAAACGTATACGGTACAACTGGGATTGGAACTCGCGTATTACGATTCCAAAGTCCGGGTACCTATGTACTGTCCCAAGTGAACTTATCTTGCTACGAATGGTAATTACTATTATATTGATAAATGCAAGTAGAAATACGGATAATACTTTTATCACTTTACGACATATCAACCTTTTTCATTCATTTAATGCCGAAAACATTAATTTTTGGTAAATGTTATTTTTTGTCCACACTTAGTTTTTTAATAACACAATATGCACTATTTAACCAATAGCGGAAGGGAATGTGGGCATTCATACCTTTTCCAATAATGTTGTCCAAATATGAATGCAAACGGAACTCTAAAATGTTTGAATATCAATGGAACAACGATAATCTTATAGAAAATCATTTAGTTTACTCAAAGAAATATATTACAACTACAAAAGAATGCAAATCATTAATGAATACAATCTTACACTTATTAAAGAATTCATTTTGATGAGGCTTCATAATTTAATTATGATTATTTATTAGCAGAATGTTGTCTTTATCTTTCTATAAGTGTTATTACACTAAGTTTCAGCCAACTAGTTCTCTGGCCTTCGTCAGGTGGTTAACCACGACCTCGGATAGGAACTCTGAGTCTTGTAACCGCATCCCCAGTACATAGTTCTTTTCTATCGTACCACGTTTTTTGACCAATTAAACCTCTGGTTGGTTTCGGTAAAAACCGAAACCGCTATTTTCAGCAAATGCTCACCTGGAACCGTAGAGAGTCAACGCTAGTATCCGCTGCGCCTCGGTTCCCGAAGGGTAATAAAGGTTGGATTTTTTCGGTCTTATAATATAAGGCTTCATAATTTAGAAATGTTTTTTTTTTTGTTAACCACCTGATGAAGGCCAGAGGATGAGTTGGCCGAAATGCAATGTAGTAACATCCATACAAAGATAAGAACAACAATCCACTAATAAAAAAATTACAATGTTACACATTGGGCCGACAATTATGCCATCAGTTTCCACGAACTAAATTTATATCAATCTCTCAAATGACTGAAACATTTGGAAATTTGTGTTTATTTTTAAACTTGAATCTCTAAAGTAAATCTTTTGAATATCCAATCAAAAAAATAGGCAGTGAAAAATATTTTCTGGTTAAAAACTATAATGATAATGATAAAAAAAGATACAATCAACTTAGAATCAAGTAGAAATAAAATTGCTAAAAATGTAATAAGGAATTTAATCGATAAAAAGGAAAAACAGACAAAAATAAACAAACACTTGATAAGCGCATAGAAATTCACCTTTAAATTTGGGAGTGCCAAAAACCGCTGACTTTTTAAAACCTAACACATTCTGTTTATTTTAAAGAAGTATTCGCTACTAATATTTTCACGTGACATTTTTGGGAGAGTGAACTTTGTTAACAGAATTTTCTATGAAATCTTATTAATACAACTTATTTTAGGTATAAATATCTATTTATAATATGAAAGTCGTTCACAAAATGATGCTTCTATTTTTTATCCATCCTGAATGGGTTAGAGGGGATTGCAAATTGTCATGTTAAGGTGACTGAACTTATGCATTCATAGCCTGAATGTTTCATCGTTGTAGTCCCATCCTAGGGACTCGAAGACATTTTGAGTTGCCAAAAAACTTTAAAAAAATTAAAAATAGGAGATATAACTTTTTGATCGTAGACCTTCGGGGGGCGTTTTGTCCCTTACGTCTGTCATCACTCTGAAATCGACAAATCTCTGACTTCAACTACATCGGCTTCGAAATCGTCCAACAGGCGTCAGTGAATGTTAATGGATTCAATTTTTTTCTGAATGCAGTAATTCAATGACGCATCTCTGCTACCGATGCACGATCATGACACGGATTGCTTTCTTAGGGCCTCACATCGTTAATATCTGCAACGGAGAGATGAAAGTTTCAGGTCATGGATGCATATGTTCAGTCATCATAACCTACCTCAGATTCTTTTTGCGCAGAATAAGAAATAGAAGCTGATACTTTTCCAATGACCCTCGGGTGTATAACTTTTAGTATATTACTTACATATAACAAAATACTAATTCAATGAAATGAATAAATCATTATGATATGTAACGTTATTTGTTCGTTACTAAAAATAAAGAAGGCTGGAATTGAAATAGCAGGCACAGATTTATAAATTAGTGATTTGACAGTAAAATCCCTAGCAAATATTACAGGACAGTTATTGTTTAGATAAATAAACCCAGCCAAAGATTTACACATTAATGATTTCAAAATAAATAATTAAGCTCAGCTATTGTTTTGGTTGACGGTTTTAGTTAAATATTTTTACAATAAATAAATAAAACTGTGGTGGAATTTGTTTAGCTAGATGGATTGGGCAAGAGCAAAAAGTTTGGAATTTGTTTTGGGTTTAGGAAATTGAAGAAAAAAATTACAATTGAAATCGGATTCAATTGCAATTATAAAAAATGAGTGACTTTGAAAATTTAGCCAGTTGTCATTTTTGGACGCAGCAGACAACTCATAATGGCGGTTAGGGAAACTGAAAACATTATTATTTCCCCCTGCAACATATATTACGCACAATAAAAGTATGACGACATTTTCATTGAACAAGAACAAAACATAGTTTGTTGTTTGTCATTTACTTTTCGTCATGAAATATAACCCCTCACACACACACCACAGCCAATCACGGGCTATGGTTGCACCCCGAATAGCCCGTAAGAGGACAGATATATCAAACGGGTAGTGGAGGGAATGAAGAGGTAGATTTAAATCGATATCCATAAATACAACCAACAAACAAGTAATTTAGAATTATCAAAATAAACTATATTCAATCCATTGTGAAATTTTAAATGTATTGAAAATAGTAGAAAGGTTTTTATTTTGATTTAATCCAATAACAAAGATCAACCGGATTAACGAAAAAGTTTAAAGCTTATTCTCTTCAACTAAATGCTCAGATGTTTTTAACCGCAAAATCATAAATAAAACATAATTTTCCCAATAGTCTGAATGATAATAGATGTTAAAAATTCAGTTAAAAACCCTATAAATCATGAAAAGAAAATATCAAATTAATTTAGATTATTGATTTCTATTTTACTATATTTCGAAATTAATTTATTCTTCTAACATTAATTCACCATTCCTCTTTCCAGAAAGGAACGCCCTGTGTAAGTCCTGCTGTAAATAGGAGATTGAGATGACAGATAAAAACAAAACTAGAAAATTTACATACATTTTTTTCCTCAAGGGCATTTAAATATTTATAAAGTGTATGCTTTAATTGATAACAGGTGAAAATCTCAATAATTGCATGATTATCAGATTCCTTTTCAAAATATAAACTGGCTGTATGAATTTCAAAGTAAATTTATTCATTACACAATTTATTCAAGCAACTTTTTAACCCTCGACCCTGAAAGAGCTGATATATCGGCCCTGGAAACGAAGTAAAAAAAGCGGCACAGCTAATATTTTGGCCCTCCACGGTTTTCTAATAGAATGGTTCTGTTTGGCTAATTTGTTTATTTACTTTTGTTTGTCAATGTTTTAGGTCATTTAATGCTGAGAACAATTTTTGATAAAAGCTTTTTATCCGCACAGTTTTCTTAATAACACAAAATGCACTATTTAATCCATATTTGGATTCATACCTTTCCCAAGGTGAATTTAAACGGAACGACTGGGATTTGAACTCGAATATTACGATTTTGAAATCCGACTGACTATCCACTATCTCAAGTGGACTTTCCCAGGTTAATTTATAATTTTATTAATTACGTATCATCTTGGTTGCTAGTTACCACTTTTTACGTCAGGGTCCAAAGGTTTAAATATATAGATGATATCATTATTACTTAGATAAAAGACCCTCTTTGTGTGACGGATTTTTGTTCCCTTTGAAAGCTTACGTTTTTATTTTGATTGTCGAGAAGCAATGAAGGATTTGAAAGTTATGGTGGAATCTTCGCCGAACGCTTCCTTCAGTTGAGGTATTTTCATTGGTTTTGTCCGGATACAAATCTGTTGTGCATGTTGATAAACATTTTTCAACGTATTTTTTTTAATGCTCAATCATTAGAAATTTATTGAAAAATGCAGCTGCTTCGTCGAAAATGAGCGTATTCATTTTTTTTACTTTTTGGACATAATTAAAATGTTCAGAGTTCCACGAGCAACACTAAGCTATGCTGCTGATTTTATATGGTAAAAGGCTCAATAACTACGACATAGCTTGGCATAGAGTGAATTGTCTTTGCTAACTGCCATTCTACCATCGGATAGAAAACGTTAGGTACGTTGTTTATGTTTGTGAGTAATACTCTAAAATGGTAGAAGAGAGAATTTATAAATTTTATGCAAGGAGTTTTCTGACAGTTATACCTATTCTTATTATTGTTTCCAAGTTCTGGTCAATTATCCCTTCGGCCTTCTTTCGGTGATTGACACCGGGAGCTTTCATGTCGTAAAAGAGCGACTTGACAGAACTTGGAACTCAACCTTTTTATTCAATCTACGCAAGTAGACTAATCCGATTCCGTTAACACTGATCCGTAGATTGAATAAATTACGGATTACGACATGAATTTTCCCAAGTTTAACAAGAAAGTATTCATCGGCCTAAACTATGAGAAGATAGCAATAATTCTAATGAGTACAGATGCCCAAACAAGATGCGCAAAATTAGAATTTTTATCAAACATCAGTTGTTCATCGTCTAAATTATTTTGAAGAGAAGGACTACAAACCGAAACCTTAATTATCAAATCTCATCTCAAAGATTATGATAAAAAAAACCCGTTGCTTTGCAATTGAAAAAATTGATCATTAGATTCAATCAGAGACCGAATAGAATAATAGAATAATTCGTTTTTAATCTAATAGTCACCGTTGGAAGTTGAGGGCAAGTTTGCCTGCCTATTAGTTACTGTTATATAGAAACGCCATAATGTCCTAACTTTAGAAAGGTCATTTTCGTTCTCCCTCTGGCTAAAAGGATCTTTCTACTTGAGGACTTTGAATATCATTAATGCACTCTGTATTTGTCACGTAGGGCTTAGTTCAATATCCAACTTATTATGGGGTGTTGGAGGTGGGAAGGAAATTAGAGTGTTGTTATTGTCAAATTTCGTACGGGTTCTCCGTTGACCTCTGAACTTTGCTTCGCGCACAAAATTAACATTGTCTGACGCCACGCGTCACATGACTGATTTAGAGCAAACCTTATATTAAACTGCTACTCGGAGTAAAAAAGAGGAAGAATGTTCTTATTGATTGAACCAGAAGTCATCATGTCACGTGTTGACCCGGTTATTAAACAGATCCCAGTTTATCAACGAGAGGATTAGGATTTCAATTGGAAGTTTATACGGTACCAGAAACCGAGACATATTATGCTAATAATAACGAAATGCACACCGTGATGAGTAGAATAGTTTTATTTAACAGAACTGATGTTTATAGGCTGCTCGATCAAAAGTCTTAATGACTCTAGATTGTTCATTCTGTGACCTACCATAGACGGAAGAAAAAAGGAAAACAAATGCCAATACTCTCCTGAACATCATACACTTTTCCCATGAGCACATATTGCACATTTGTGAGAATTTGATAAGCACACAACCTTTAAAATGGGTTTACTGACTTTTATATGATTTGCATTTAAATATTTTTTGTTACCACTAAAAGTATTTAAAAATAATATTCAAACGCAGTCACGTACGCACTAATAAACCCATTTCTATAGTTTAGTTTTTGTAGACTCCATATTAATTATAATGATTAATATTAATTATTAATAAATTAGTGAATAGTAGATGAATATCCTTGATTACATGTTATTTTATTTGCGATATTTTTTAACTAAAAAAAGTTTGATTTTCATTCATAAATTCATAAATGCTGGCTTTATTATTTTTCTTTATGTGGTATCCTAGTATTCATTCCCGTCCCTGCTTTTTCTTGACTAACCTCAGAATTCTTTTCAGAACCAAAGTACTAATTTATATGCCATTGTGAGCTTTTTTTGTCCTATTTTATTTTAAAAAGTGATACCCATTCTTGCATTCCCTTTTATTTTTTTTTTCTCTGAATTTTCCCAGGCCTTCACACGGTGACACATAAACGGTCGGTCATCTATAAATGAATTACAAAGCCATGCATTTCGATTGGAAACCTAAATACATTGCTTCTTGAGGCGTTTATACCTCTAAAGTTTTCTATGCAAATAATCCAAGTACGAGCGAACAAAAAGAAGAAAGGTTGTATAGGATGAAAACAGATCAACGACCGACCCAGATATTTTTTTTCGTTATGCATGCCTAATCACAATTTACATTCAAAAGCCGCGCATTCAATTTTTACGGCCTCATAGAGACGAAATTGATTGATTGCCATTTTTTTTCACTGAAATATGACTTCAAGGGGAGCAAGACTTTATGGTCAAGTAATTATATGGATTCTGACATGTAACAGTGTGGACGATCACAAGAGGATTTTATTGGTACTTTCTACTTTGCCTGAAAAATAAGTGACTTTTAATTAGCACCTAGTAAAATATGGTGGTTTTAAAGCTTTCTTAACGGAATCTCTCTATAAATATCTACTAAAAATAAGGTAATTATCTAATCAATATGAAATTTTCACCGATTATTAAGTGACAAATAAGCTTTGTAAGGGTATTTTTATAATCGATTCATGAAGTTGTTTTTCTTTCGCCTAGATATCACCACCTTACTTGGGCCTAGACCTATCCTTTAATAATGATAATAATGATAATAATGATAATAATGATAATAATAATAATAATAATAATAATAATAATAATAATAATAAATCAACACTGAGCATAAATTTACTGTTGAAAGGGGATCAACATTTTAGAAAAACAAAAACAACACTCACCTTCTGTGCTTTGAAATGACAGATTGAAATCCGAAATTTGTACGCCTTTAATTCTTTTTATTTTTTGTGTTTTGAAACATGAAATTTGTTGAATATGTTATTATTATTAAACTTATTAATCTTTAATTTTTCTTTTATAAACAAACTCACCCATATACCATTAAATGAAGAATGCTTTTAAATTCATATAATTTTTTATAGTATTTTGGCATATTTATACAATCAAACCATCCTAAATCATATTTAGACATACACAAATATTAGTTTAAATTGATTCAAAAACCTTTTTAAAAATATTTAAATTTTATTTACTTTCGGCAATAAACTGGGCCAAGCAAGTTTTTGGAATTTTTTTTAATTTGATTAAAATTTATATACAAAATATATTATTCTGCTTTTAATATAAAATTCAGAGATTTATCATTCTGGAAATTTTTTTTACTGAAATAATGAATTTTAATAGATTTAAATTTGTTTTAAAAGCAGTAACTTGGATTCTGCCAGTCACTATTGCCAGTATGTAATATATAAAATCAGGGTATTTTCCAGTGCCATGTAGTAGTTTCTTTAAGCACAGAAAATGTATCTATGAAAATGTATTGCTATTAAAAAAAAAATTTCAACGATACAAGATATGCTATGAATGTAAAAATGAATTTTGTTGCACATTTAAATAATTACCAAATATGTGTCACCCTTGAAAGGCTTTAAAGTCTACATCACTCTAGATTTTTCATTCTGTGACCCACACGTAGGGTAAAAGAAAACAAAAGAGGCAAATAAATAACAATACTCTCCTAAATTGTTAATAAATGGATTCCAGTTTACTGACAAGGGCATTATGCTTCAATTGGAAGATTATAAATTACCAGAAACTGAAAATTATTAAGATAACAATAATGAGATACCCACCGTGATGAATAGAATGAGATTATTTAACAGAACTGATGCTTATAGACGGCTAAAGTTCGAATGATCCACACAAAACTACTCGTTGTCTTTGTCTGAAATTGAGATCCAGGTTTTATAATTAGTTGATTTAATTTATCTATAATGAAATTTAAAGTCCGAATCTAAATACTTTATTATCAAGACAACTGTCAGAAATAAGCATCGACGGTGAAGACGTGGTAAAAGCTTAGATTCTGTACTTGTATTATACGAGTTCAAATCCCAGTCAAAACCATTACGTTTCTTTTTCAGATGCTTCGAGAAGATGAGGCTCCTTAACTCAGGGAAGTAATTAATATTGGCATAAAGATAACACGGATTGCAAAAACCTGGAAAGGTGAGGCCAGTTAAATCAAGGAGAGTAACATGGATCATCAGTGACATTGAAATGGAGGCTGTATGTGTACAATTTTGCTCTCCACACAGACTCTAGAGACGTTACTCCTAAATCACCTAAACTCTAGTCTTCAGAGACTGATGGATGGCAGAGATGTCACGAATTGAATTAAATAAATGTGTATATAATAAACACGAGAACATTAGTTCAAAGAGTATGAAATTAATAATTGTGCATATCTAAAGAATCTAGTTTATTAAAGTCTAAGGTAGAACACGGCCAAAAGTGGAATGTTTTAATGCAAGACTTTAAATCATAGAAACAAAATATCATCCCGGCTTAAAAGGTAAGAAAATAAATTATTAGCAAAGCGCTCGTAAAAAATTGGTTCTCTCATTGCAGCCAAGTGTCTTGCTTGATTGATTACTTTAATCTCAAGTTTTACTAATCTTTGCTGTTGCTTTACATAGACGCCTCATAGTCTACATGAATTCATTTGCCTATATTACGAGCAAGAATGAAAGATGTAAATATCTACTAGTTAGAGTTAGATTCTAGCAAAGACCACTCATGGAATGTAGGGCAATTTTTATTTTAGAAAAAAAGGTCTTAATTTTCATATGCTATAGGAGTAAAAAATAAAGAGAAAAATTAAAATAAAGAGAAAAATAAATAATAAATATTTCCAAATGGTAACAGATCCAATGAAAATTATGTTCTGGCAACAGCAGTAATTTCTGGCTAATAACAATGGTAATAGTAATACAAATAATAAAAATTGTCCAAATTCACAAGAATAGATTTGTATGTCCATCCAGTAGAGAACTCTAGCAATAACTGAAAATCAGTTTTCTTGTAACGAATTATATAATGTATTTTGGATCCATTATTTTCTACTACATCCTTCAATATAAATAGAATATGTGAAGTATTAACGGTCATACATTCGTAGCATTACACCAAAATTATTGTAACTCTAATGTAATTTTTCAAATGAACTATGGAAGTCCATTTCAAATTGTGCCAAAGGATGATCAATTTTAACATTTTACATCGACTAACATTATTTAAATTATTCAGGCTTTTATCCTCATCTTTACTATATTCCTACGTTTCGACAGTAATTCCTTTCGGTTTTCTTCTGGTTGTTGGGTATAGGGTCATTTTTGTTACGGACAAAAGTTGGAATTATAAAAAGTTAAAATTTTCCATAATAGAAATCTAAAAGATAGTCCAATTGTGAATATCAACTCAAGGTTGGATTATCCAAGTTCAATGGAAACTAGCAGCAGCGGGAAATTGTAGAAGTAACAGTAATCACAATAATAATAATATGATTTCATCGTTCTCTATACTTTATTCACAACATTTCATCAGCTATGTACTATAACTAACTTCTGGTGTTTCCCGAACTTTCCGAAACCATAGGTTTGTAAATTTAGTAGGCTAGAGCAATACAAGAAAAATGATCTTCATAGTTAGCAGTGGAGGTGTTAAATAATTATAAATAAGTCTTGCTGAATTTATATAAATATTTCAATGAAATATGGTGCCCTTTAAATTGTGCTCCAGAATCAACTTTAACCTTCCAAGAAGGCTTTCAAGTTCGATATGATGGTACTAGAGTACTTAAGTATCTATTATTTAGCTTAGTCCGAAAATTGTTGAAAACATCCGTTAATTTTGAATGTGAGAAAAACACAGGAGAGGGCCTTTCAAATTTTACTGATTTAGTATAGTGTACATCAATTCACCACGCCCTCAAAATGATAGCTCTATTTTTAAAACCAATTCATCCTGGGTTCAGTGCACTCTCAAAATTTATTTTGAGGCACAACCACTTGCAACAGCTAAAAGGAGATGCTAAATAATTTTCAGTTAACAGAAATGTTGAGCAAACAACACATTTAAAACATTAGTCAATATAATTTTTTTACAAAATAACAAAAAGTTCAAGATGATTAATTCGCTGGAAGAAGTCATTCTGCTGCTCAACAAATGGTGATTTACTGAGACAAAGTGTTGATAATAATCCAAAAACATTGAAAAGAAAACGTTCAATTTAGCGATGCTTTTAGCTTGTCGTACTGCATAACACCAAATTTTGAAGCAAGGCAAGGCATCATGTGACGACGTCATTCTAAAATTTAATTAACTATCGCTGAAGTATTCTGATTAGTTAAAAATGAAGCCGTTCAAGTTAAGAATATATTCACGTTTTGCAGACATATATTCTTGAAAATCTAACCACAATTTTTAGACAGATTGCTATAAAAGTATATACGTCCT
>JAYKTE010291809.1:0-11454 GCA_036873565.1 Xipholeptos notoides | reverse complement strand
AAAAACCTCAGCTCTTTTATGGAGTTCTGGGTATTTGCATATCCTGGCGTTTTCTTCTCTTTCCCTCCTCCCTCCTTTGCGACGGTTCACACCAAAACCACATGTAGCTTCGAACATTGGTGTGCCATAAAAAAACATAGTAAAGACATTGGACATAAGAAACAGCAGATGTTTTCTTCAAGCAAAAAGGTAGTCTCTAACCCTTGCATTGACTGACAAGGACAGTTTGAGAAATGGCACCATTACATCATCTGTCCTGTGATTAAAAATTTAAATTGATTGCATGAGTTTGCACGTGTTACAATTCCAATAAATTTTTTCAATAACTTTTTTCAGTAGTCTTTTTTGTTCTTAAATTTTCTATTTCATTTTTTTTTTGTTTTCATTCTTTTTAAAATTCATTTTAATTTTTTCAACATTATTTAGAAAGTTTCTTGCTGCTGCATTGTTCAAAACTAAAATAGTTATTTAAAGTTGCATGTTGCTTAGAAATAAAATAGTTATTTACAAAGCTTCTATTTTTTAAATTCAGTAGTATATTATTTGTTGACATTAAGTAAAAAAAAGAAAGAAAATGAAACTATTTAATCATCTTAACAGTAACCTTAGTAATGATGTTATCTCTAAAACTGTCCCCGCCAGTCAATGCAAGGTTTAGAGACTATCCATTTGCCTAAAGTAAACATCTGCCTATTAAACTATTATTATAATAATGCGAGGAAACTAATTGATGTCTTTTTTATTTTTATATTTTGTTTATTTTCTAAAAATATATTTTAATTGTTGATTCTATTGAGTTTGAATTTTTATTTTGAATTAAAAAGAAATATTTTATTATCAATTTTGATTTTCTCAATTCTAAGCCAAGTATTTACTTTTTTTAAAACTTCATTAAATAAAATTTTGATTTATAGGTTTTCCAGAAGCCATTGCGGGAACAAGGAGTTCTTACTGAAGAAGAGGAACAAATTCTATTTGTAAATTGGAATGAACTTATTATTTGTAATACAAAATTACTGAAGTAAGTATTTTTAGAATTTCAAATGCATTCCCCTTTTTCTGTTTACAGTGTCCCACCAAAAACTCACAAATTGTTTGTTTGAAGGGCTATAGAATAATACTAAATGTTTATATTTGAAATAATAATTCACACATTTAAATCTTAGTTGTTATTTTTACTTTACAGCCCAATACTCTTGGGAAAAGTATGAATATTCTGATCACTGCCATCACAGTATGAATATGCTCCATGACCTTCTTCAGGTATTATATGAATAATTCTGGAATCTTCCTGTTAAATGAAGGAATTTACTGAGTTGCAAACCAAATACTTTATGTAATCACCTGGAATTAAACTAACTTTTTCCCATAAAGTATAATCTATGTCAAATTTTCTTAGTTAATTCCACCTGCTGTCAAGATTAAACCTGTGACCACCTGAGGGTCACAAAATAACATTTAAAGCCATTTCTGTAGGTGTTAAGTTTTGAATTGATTAAAAAAGGAAAATAGTAAAAATTAGGAAAAACAGTTTTTTATATTTAGCTAGCTGCCTTTGATCCGGCGTTGCCTGGGTATCGATAGGCAATGCCTGATTATAAAGCTTTACTTGCAAAAGCAACTTAATTTAGTTCACTACATGCATAATATTTGGAACTGGTTTTCGTTTTATTGATAGTTTCAGTAAAGGTGGTTGACATGTAAATTTTTACCAAAATTTTTAAATAAAATTTTATAGGAGAGATTTCTGCAATCTAAGACACTTGCAGAGAGAAAAGAGGGAATAAGAGAAAGAGAGAGAGAGAGACAGACAGACAGACAGACAGACAGATAGACAGACAGAAAGAAGGGGTGATAAAAAAACACGGCAATGATAAAAACATGATAGAAATCCAGTGGACATTAAGTCAGTGCTCAATTTTCAATTAAAATATCATGTATAAAAATTTTTTTGGGACAAACCCTATTTTTGTTTAATTTGTCGAAAAATGTGATCATAAAGATGGGGATCAAATTACTATATCCATAGAAAAATGAACTCGCACTTAATGTCCACATCTAAATTTTGCCCATAATTTGTAAAAGAAATGATGCCATTTTAGTTGTAATTATACAAAATTTCTACTTTTGCATAAATTCACAAAATAGAAAAAAATTGGAGGCCTGTCCAGTTTACCACATAAAACTATTCCAGAATAAACCCTCAAATAATTGCAGAACTTCAAAAAAAAAAAAGGGACATTTTTTGAAAAGTTTATTTTGCCATCAGCACAGATTACTATTTTGCATCTTTGTGTGAAAATTTGGCAAAGCGCTCAAAAATGAAAAAACACAGGAAAATAAGATGCCATGAAAAACAGCTATGAAATTTTATACTTAATGAAATCTCACCATGATGGGCAATAGGGTTGTGTACAGAACATATATCTGAAATTTGATTGATATTTGTCAAAAAACAAACGCTGAAAATGGGGAAAAGGTGGAAAACATAAAAAACGCTGAAAAAAGTGCAAAATATCAGCAAAATTGGAAAATGCGTTTTGCCGTTCAGCGTCTCGGTCAAAATCTCAGAAGTTGGTTGAGATCATTTTGGAACAGTTACGGGTAGCATCTGATCTTACTGAGAAAACTTATTGCCAATCAATTGAAAAATGGGGTATTTTTGGCAAAATGCACCCTGACTTCATGTCCACCCGCAAAATCAGCTTGAAATTGACATTTTTGAAAGAATTTTTTTGACAATCAATGTAGACCATGCCGAGCATCTGTATGTGAAGTTTCAACCAAATTGGTTGAACATAAACCACAGATTTAGAAAATGGGTAAAAAGAGACTCTAAAAAAGGGGGTTCACAACACTGATTTTTTCAAAGTGTTGACGTCATGTGAAAAAGAGTTGCATCGGAAACGTAGATCTGAAGTTTGGTTGAATTTTGTTATAAACTCTCATTAAAAATTAACCGGGTGTGCAAAGAATGGAAACGCCTGGAAAATACCGGGTTAAATGCAAAACTGCAATTTTCATAGCACAGAGCATGGTCAACCCTAACCAAAATGGCCTGGTGGGTCCAGAATTGACTGTGCACCCATGGTCCCTGAGTCTATTAAAAGCCATGCTCTCTGAGTCTATAAAATCCTGCGAAAACCTGTTAGAGATGCTATTTTTGATAATTATCAGGGGTACTATGACACAAAACCTACCCTATACCTATCCCAGATATATAGATTAACCTTGTGCAAAATTTCAAGAAAATCTGTTTAGCCATTTCGGAGTCTATAAGGAATGAACATACACACACACACACACACACACACACACACACACACACACACACAGACAAACTTCCATTTATATAATAGTAGGGATAGAGATTATTCCAGGTAAAGGGTATTGCAGTCAATGCCACTTGATTCCTTGTATAACATAGAGCCACTAAACACTTGGCAATAACACTGTTAATTCTGTAACAAGTTAGTTTTTTTAGGTTGGTAGGTTGTTAGCTGACTGTATAAGTTCTAACTAGAAGGGTGAAATAACAACTAAGATCTATGCGCTTTACTCAACCAGTTTTGGAATCAATGTTGCTCTTCACCTAGATGTGTTACTTTTCTCATTTGCCTGATGTAACCTAAAGTAAATGTAATAGTTTAATTCACATATGATTCCAAAACCTGTGCATTTAACCACTTACCCATCACAGCTGCTTGAACCTATTGTTATTGTTTTTTATGTATTATTATCTAAATTATGTTGACTCTATGAAAACATGCTTATATTTATACATATAAAGACTGATGGCAGAAGAATGGCATAAAAATGTGTTGTTTTTTTAAAAATTCTTTCTATGTAATAAAAATAAATTGTTATTAACTTTATTGTTTATTCAATGCAAACTTTTCATTTTATTCAGTATTTTATTTTTATTTTTAGGGCTCTGAGAGTTCGACGGAAAGTGGGTGGACGGCGAAAAAAAATTAAAGCAATTGGTGATATCCTGTGCGAAAATGTTGGTTTGATTTTTTATTATCTATTATTGATTATCCTTATGATGAGCTCAAGAATTAACTAAACTTAAACCATTACTTTCTCTGTCTCTGTTTCTGTCTCTGTCTCTCACAAGTTTCCTCTCTCTCCCTCTACAATTTTCTCTCTCTCTCTCTCTCTCTCTCTTTATATATAAATAACCTTTTGTAAGGGAAAGAGTTATTATTCTATGTTTATTTTGAAACTAGCACATTAGCCTAGCATTGCTCGGATGATTGGCGGTGGGCAAAGGTAAAATCTTTCTGAATTTTGATCCTTTGGAAGTTAAATATCTGGCTGTAAACCGATTAAAAAGCTTGCAACGTGAGTGAATACCTTAATGTCAATTTTCAAGTGTTTAGACTCAATATTGGCAGAGTAGTTTGTTATAGACTGTTAAATTGTTGTAGAATGTTAAATTTTGATTTTTTAGACCCAAAATCTGCAGAGTATTTGGGTAGAGAATGCAAAGGTAAAATCTTTTAAACTTGACCCCTTGGCAGCCAAATTTTTGTCCGAAAACCAATTAAAAAGCTTTATCCATTATCGTTGTTCCTTGTATCCACACACATTTTAAAATTTAAAGAGATATAGATTAGCAATATAATATATCTGTCTGCATATTGTAACATTTTCTTTTTTCTTTTTGCTGCAGCTTCCCCATTTAACACCTTACATCCGTTTCTGTAGTTGTCAATTAAATGCTGGTGTGCTTCTTCAATACAAAACAGAAAACTGCCAAGATTTTGTGGATGCTCACAAGGTAAGCATTTCATCATGAGAAAAATCATTTCAGTAGTTGCAACCAGAAAGTTCACATTATTTGCCATATTTTTTTATATGAAGTTGTTTTAGTTGCATTGATAAAATTATTTGCAGTTCTACTCTCACCTTCATTGTTAGACTCTCAATGTTTCAGTTGATGTTCTCTTCAAGTATTCAACATAAAAGTCCTGAAGAGATGAAATCTCCACCTAAGAAAACAACCATCTAATACTCACAAACAATATTTTCATCATTATGTCATTTATATTTATTTATATATGCTCGAATTCTTATTTGTCTTAGGAAAAGTATAAGTTACCTAAACCTTACCAGGATGGGTTTAATAATACAACTTCTGTTAACAAAACAAAGATATTTATCAAGAATAAGTGTTCTTGGAATTAAATAAAGATAGAGGTTGATATTCTCTATTAAATAAAACTAACCAGCCTCTGCATTCTTTTTGATGATTGTCATTCTAATCTGAATGAATCACTAATTTGGTTGATGAAAACCTAATGACATGATAACTCTTTATATTTTTTATATTCAGGAAACCCAAAAAAAACAAAAAAACAATGCTCTTAATTGCTTTTTCTAGTTTGAACTCTTTAGATATTAGGCTTTTATGGTTTCCTTACTTATTTTTAACTGGCTTCAAGTGCATACAGAAAAACAAGAAATTTACAAAAAACAAAAAGACTTGATTTTTATTTTTGGAAAGCAATCAAGCTTATTGGCTATTATTTCCCTAGGGTTTCCTGTATAAATTCTAGCAAATAGTTAATAGATAGTTCACAGTCTCTTCTCTATTTTCTTCTTTTGAAAGTCTCACTTCTTTTTATTCTCTCTTTGTTCTCTCTTTATTCTCTCCTTTCTATCATCCTATTTATTTTCTTTATTTATTTCACATTTTTTTAATTCTGCATTTTCTTAATTCTTATTTATTTTAAATCACTACAACCCCTGGTCACTCCTTATTTTAAACTTGACTTCCTGTCCAACTCAACCTTTTATAATAAGCGGTCTTTTAGGTCAATTTTTCCTTTTAAAATTCATTGTCTATTGTCTAGATGGAAAATAATAGTATATATAATATATCTATACATTGCTGTTAAACCATGTTATATCTATTTATATATCAATTGTTGATATCATTTAATGTAGTTGTTAATACACTAATTAACAATTATTGATTACATTGATTAAAGTATAGAATGAGGTTTTCTGTTTTCTAATTTATAGATTTGTGTTCAAGATCCTCGCTGCAAGGGAATGCCTTTGAGCAGTTTTCTGTTGAAACCAATGCAAAGAATTACACGCTACCCACTTTTATTAAAAAAGGTAAAAAGTTTTTTCTGTTATTTATATTTTTGGTTGATACTCCCTTGTTTTAACAAATCTCTACATATAATACAGGTTGACCCCAGTTGTCAAATATGTTTTATTGCATTTTGATAAAATGAAGAAGAAAATTTACTCACATAAATTAACTTAAATTAACATTAAACTAGTTGTGAATTTCACTATTTTCATTATATTAACTGAAAAATCTAGCAACTTAATACTTTTTCTATCTATGAATTCTAGATCAATATTCACAATCAAATAAATTGCAAATTTAAAATTTTTATTTAAAATCAAATTGAATTTTAAATTAATGTGTAATTAAGCCAGAATAAAATGTTGTTTATTTTTATGGTCCCCATGGTTGGCATTATGACAAAAAAATAAAAGAGCATTCTACTCCCATTTTCTGCTTGGAGGGATGATATAATATTGATGGATAATATAAAAGAACCAAGCCTTTTCAATTCAACTCATTTGTTTGACTATTTAAATCTTAAAATAAACAGATTGGAAAACACTTCTGCCACTAAATATTTGACTGACTTACCAGCTAAACTTACTAGCTCATCTATTGTTAGCTCTTCACTAGTTAATGACTTTGAATTTTCATGGTTAGTCAATTATTATTCTCACTACTATATCTGCCTTACTACAAACTTGGCTTAGTATTAATGTATGAAAATTTGGTATTTTGCATTTATGAATTACTTATTGACTAATAGAAAGGAAAAAGAAATTGAACAAAAGAAAAGAAAAATAAATGACGATAATGATAATACAAACTCCTTCAATATAGTTGCTTTAAATCCATTATACATAAAAGTAATTCTATTTTGAATTTTATTATTGAAATGGAATCAAGGCTTTTTTCACATTAAATGTTTGTTCTTTAATTCCAGATTTTGAAGTATACTCCTGACTATCATCCTGATCATCATCATGTTTCAGAGGCCCTGATAAATGGAGAGGAATTGTGCAATCAGGTCAATGAAGCTGTAAGACAAAAAGAAAATTCAAATTGTTTAGAATGGATACAACAACATGTCAATTGTGATGGATTAGCTGAAGTAAGAGCATTGGATTTCTTTTTGGAAGTTCTATTTTGCCAATGAAAGTTTGCATGATAACCTCTTTCACCAGGGGGCAGTTGGTGTCATTGAAAGAAATACAAAAACAAGTCTAAGCAATTAGGACCAAGATGAGTGGCAATAGTAAATTTTTAATGAATGGATGTCCCTTAGTTAGGCTTAGCTAGTTTAGCCATGTAGGTAACAATTGTTACTGCTGTCTTCATTGGGCACTATCTTCCACTTGTGTTGGTTTAAGTATTGAATTTGTATAGATTAAAATAGTTAAGTTTTATAAGTTTTGTCATCAATCTATCAGTAATCATTTTTTTCATGAGTATTGAAGATGGTAATGAAGCTATTTTTGAAAAGTTTTTCAAAATAAAAGCCATAATAAACTAATGAAGACAATCACAGACCTGAAGAGATGTAAAAGTAAAGAACAAGTAAAATGAAGCTTAGTTGAGAAAAGAAGACTAGTTATTGCAGAATAATAATGTTTGCATTACAATAACTTCATTTTTCATTTATATATTACAAAGTTAGGCATCTTTTGTTCAACCTGGAGTATTTAACTTTTAGCATTGTCAGCTGTTCTCTTAGTAGCTGATATTTGTAGATATCTTTTTGGTTTAACACACAGCAAGAAGAGATGGAAATTTGCTATTTGCAATCACTAAAGTAATACCTAATGATACAGAGTTCATGTGCCTCAATTTGTCAACTACTCGAGGGAAAGTATTTTGTATTTCTTGTTTTTTTTTGCTTGTTTGTTTGACAATGTTTGGCTTTCTGGAATTCTTGAGATTAGATTTGACAATTTGAATACAGGGCAAATGTTGTGTTCATCAAGATGCAACCAATAGTTTGAAAATTCTGTATTTAAAGTGGAATAATGTATCAAATCATTCTTGGTTTGGTTGCAATGAAATGAAAACATTCCTGCAATCAGTTCATTTAGAAAAAGCAACATGTCTGCTAAAAGTAATTATTTTCAGCATTGAATGACTAAGAAGGGTTTCATGCCATTAAACAAAATTAACCTAACATACTGTGGTTTTATAAAAGATTTTTGAAGAAATAGTTATTCATTTCTTTATTTTTTTCTATAGTTTATTTTAATATTCTAATTGTTTGTAATTAAAACAATTTTTTTTATCTATTTTAGAAATTAACATTTAATTCCATTACAAATTCACTGGGACCCAGAAAATTTCTATATGCTGGAACTTTATTTAAAGTAAGTAAAATCTACACACATAACCTCGCCTTCAAAAGGAAATTTATGGTAGAGATAAAATAATCTTGAATTTAGCATGTTTGAAGGCCTTTTTAATTGTGATTTTGAAAGCTGTACATTCTCTCTTTGTTGAAGAGACTCTTTTGTATGTACATTGTTTGGTTAATAAGTAATGAGAAAATGTCAGAAGAGACATTAGGTATGATTTGATTAAAATGCTGCTTCATGGTGAAGTACATATTCATATAGTCTACAAAATGATTTACTAACAACTCCCTCTTATTCTAGGTTTGAGCACAGTGATAGTCGTTTTGAGATCATTCTAATCAGTTTTGCTAATCTGTGACAAGATGCAGGGAAACAAAGAACAACGTTATACCATCACATTTTGTGTTAAACCTAAGAAAACCAAACAAGACTCTTATGGAATGTTAAAGGGAACCGATCGGAATGAACAGATGAGTCAAGCAAGTTTCTATTGGTGGTTTAACAGATTTTCTGAAGGAAATGAATAGGTTGAAGATGATCACAAATCTGGAGCACCAACAGTGAACACAAGGAGAAAAACATTGAGGAATTGCAAAGATTAGTGATTTAAGACTGTTAGATAACTGTGAGGATTACATCTGAAGCTGTTGGTATTAGTATTGGCACAGTGGAGACAGTTCTGACAGAAGATCTGAATCTCCACAAAGTTATTACTTATTAAACATATGCTGGTGACCACTTGGATAGCTGACAGGGGAATGAAAGTGGTACAACACCCACCCTACAGCCCTGACCTATCCCCATGAAACTTCTTCCTGTTCCCATGCATGAAAGACAGCCTCAAGGGAATCAGATTTCAGTCAACAGAGGAGCTGAAAGAAGCATCAGAAAATTATCTGAAGGGACTACCGAAGAAGGACTTTGGAGAGGTCTTCCAGGATTAGTAGAGATGCATGAAGAAGTGTGCAGATGCAAGAGGCCATTACTTTGAAGGGGACTAAGTTTTGTAAGCTTATGAAAATAAATATTATCTCTCCTGACATTTTCTCATTACTAATTGAACATCACACATATGATAACAGTTTTACATTGCCTAAATGGATTGGACTAGAAAGCATTGCACTTTTACTATGGAAACATACAAATGTATCAGATCATTTTGTCTCACTGAGTATAATAATAAAAAATAAAGATAAATAACTCTGAGGTTGACTATTTTTCATGTTGACTAATTTCCATGTTTTTATTTTTTTTTTAAACAACTTCAAATAAATCAGTACCAATTTTTAGGTTGATTGTATTATTGGTTTTTCTTTTACTAATTTGTCGATAAAACTGTTCTCTTATGATAATCAAAGGGAGTAAATCAAATCTATTATTGACATTTAAAGGCGAAAATAAAAGCAATAACTGAACAAACAAGTCTATTTGAAATTCAGATACACTTTTGTTTCTTGTAAAATTCTACCTGCTTTTTCAACATTTTAAACCTTTTGAAAATTCAACTAAAGAAATAAACAGCTTTTACAAAACAAAAAAATCATACCCCACCAATAAAAGAAAAATAGTATAAAACTTAAAAAATATATTCTAAAAAAACAAAAAGAATATATCAAATTCATAAATGAATAATTTTCTCTTTAGGATTTCTAGGGTTTTGGATGTAGAATTTGGTTTAATAAGAAAAATATATCCACCAAAACAAATGAACTTTTTTTCAAAAATAACACAAAAATCTAAAATTATAATATAATGCAGATATACCATAAACTTATGACATCAATTGTTTGGAAAACAATCATATTAAATTATTAAAACTAAAAAGTAATGTCAATTTAAATGCCAGATTGTAAAAACTAAAGTCACATGTTTTCTGATGAATTGGTTTTTTTTAGGAATTCTTGAATTTTGTTCTTATAATTTTAACTTAAAGAGAGTCAGCAGGGGAATATATTCAATGTCTATTGTTGTAAAAATTAATGATCATTACAAAAACAACATTTTCCTTTATTACTAATTATTTTTTGCAATAAAAATTAATTGGAATTAATTCTTTCTTTGTAGTCATTTAATGTATTTTTATAGCAAAGTATTTAATCTGTTATCTATTTCCCTAATTAAGTTAATTTATAATGAATTTTCACAGTAAAAAAATACTTCCCAATAACTGCAAAATTTATTTCTAATGTATCTTTGTAGTAATATTTTTATCTAATACATCTTTATAGTAAAATAGATTTCCAATGAATCTTTATAGGAAGATTTATTTCAAATTCATTTTATGGTGAGACTTGATTCCAATGCATTTTTATAGAAAAAATTATTTCTAATATATCTTTAGAATAAGATATATTCCTAATATAAAATCTATTTCTAATGGATTTTTATACTATATTTAAATTTATTTTCATACTATTATTCTGATACATTTTTATATTAAAAATATTTTAATGCATTTTTATATTAAAATTTATTTCTCATACCACTATATACTAAAATTTATTTCTAATGCATATTTACTGTAGAAGTAGCTATTCAGTAATATTTATTGTCATACATATTCATAATTGTTATTTATCATGTGTCTTGTTTTAATTCTATAATCCATCCATGCATTATACACTTTTGAAAATGAATTATTAATTACTGTTTAAAGGCAGATCTTTTGATCTTTTAAAAGAATACAATGTAATCAACACCTCTTTCTTTAGATGCATTTAAAGCCTCCCCTGTCTCTCTCTTTCTGTCTTTCTTCTTTTACAATGAATCTACTTTTCTTTATTCTTCCATCTCTTTGTCACTCTGAAAGAGCAATTCTTGGTGATGATTTGTTTAGGATAATTAAGATGGAATTTCAAAGATTTTTGCCCATTTTTTTCACAAAGGACAACAGATTAGGCGAATGCTAAGCTTAGAGTTAGCCCACATCAAACAGCAGTAGACCATCGAGAGAGAGAGAGAGAGAGAGAGAGAGAGAGAGAGAGAGAGAGAGAGAGAGAGAGAGAGAGAGAGAGAGAGAGA